>PVJX010015708.1:0-29199 GCA_004027295.1 Dolichotis patagonum
CCCAAAGAGACAGCCTGAGATGCTGCTTTCTGGGAGACTTCCTGGGCATGAAGGGCAGGGCTACGGGGCCAAACAGACCTGCCCCAGATGCCGATCTCCAGGCAGTTCCCTGGCCCAGATGCTGATCTCCAGGCAGTTCCCAGTCCCAAAGAGTCGCGCCGAGATGCAGGTCTGCGCAGACTTTCGATCCAAACAGTTCAGGCCACTCTATGGTCCGGGATTTTCGGGTCCCAAAGAGACAGCCTGAGATGCTGCTTTCTGGGAGACTTCCTGGGCGTGAAGCAAAATTTGTACTTTTTAACAACTATCTCCTTATTCACCAAATAACCATTATTGTACTCCTTGCTTCTAGGCATGAGACTTTTTTAGATTGAACACAGAAGTGAAATCATGTGATGTTTGTCTCATGGAGCTGATGCATTTGGGAAGGGAGATTTAAGAATTATATTTCAAGTGGCTGTGAGTGTGGCGCGCTTCAGCAGCCCACAGGAGAGAGACCCTAGTGTCTCCAGACCCGCACCATGCGGTGGCCTGGAGTGCCAGGAGAACAAGGAACTCCTCCCCTCTCAGGTGAGCAGCTGTGAGCCTGCCGGGCTGAGAATCAAACATCTCATGTCATCCTGTACCCCTGTCCTGTGGGCTACCCCCCTGCTTAGCAAGTGGGAGCCAGTGAACTGGACATCTCGTGAAAGATTGGCTATGTTGTTTTGAATGAGTTCTCTGTATACAAAGATATGCAAAACCATTTGGAAGAAAAGAAGAGACAATATGATAAATAGTGAAGATCTCTGGTTGTCTAGCTCCGAGATTTATGCTTTCTTATGTCCTGTTTTGTTTTGCTTTGTTTTGTTGTGTTTAATTTTACCCCCTTTAAAATAAAAAAAGAATTATATTTCAAGGGTCAGGCATATAGCTCAGTGGCTCAGCGCTTGCCTGGAAGTGTAAGTTTCTGAGTTTGATTCCTAAGAGAAATTACAAAATTATATTTCAAATATGGTCACTTTAATTCTTAAATTTAATTCTGATCAAGTAGTATTTCACACACACACACACACACACACACACACACACACACACACAGAGAGAGAGAGAGTTTCTGTCTTCAAAGTCCATACATGATTCCCTTACTACCTAATCAATCATTGTTTATCTTCGGCTCCATTATTTTATATGCTCTTAATTCCAGATTCAAACCTAAAGATGTTAGGGCCCTTGAATTTCAATATCCCTATCTGGAATTTTAAAAAAGAAAAAATGCATATGAGAAAATTTTATGATAACTTGTTATCATCGAGTGAGATAAGGTAAGTACCAAAGGGAGTTGTGGATGGTAGTACCCCCTGGACAGAGGAGGCTGTAGGGCTTACCAAGAAAAATCATGACTCAACTAGAGGGACCCAAGCAGAAAGACCCTGGACAAGAAGCACTGAAGTTGGAGTCTCAATTTTGTCTCTCCAAAACCAAATCTATTGTTAGTATTTTGTGTAGTCTTGAGGACATCTAGCCAATATCTCCTTGTAGAGTCTTGCCCATCTTTGGGGAAACTTGGGTGATTATTTCTCTGCTCCACTGATGTCCAAATCTGAATTTGGCAGAACTATTACATCTCTTCAGTCTCTTGATCAGTGAAGGGACCACAGATTACCATTGCCATTCACTTTTGTATTAGAATTGTTTACTTTTCCTTTTACTCAAGTGTGGTACCCAACTTAGGTGCCAAGGATATTGCTGGACTTGATCAGAGAGCTGTATGAAGACTTTCTGACAACAGTCTTCAGCTAGACTGGAATGTGGTATTCTGCAAGGGATCAGTAATTTTTCCAGCATCTTCTTTGTCACGTTCACTGTAGTTGGTGATTCTCATTTATCTCTCATGATGATTCTGTAATGTAAGTGATTTTTGTGGAGTCAAGGTTTATCAAGTGAAATCTATACAAATTACACTGGGTTTTCACCCTTGCGAGGCAAGGTCATGAGCTAACTTGTTTGGGCAATTATTTACTGCCCCATTAATATTCAATTCTGCATCTGGCATAATTATTACATCTCTTCCATCTCCTGATTGATGAAAATACTACCAATTATCACTGCCATTCCCTTTTGTCTTAGAATTGTTTGCATTTCCTTTTCCCCAGTTTGCTATGTAGTAATTATAAACTGAAATATTTGGAAGCCCATACAACAGTGAGGAGTCAAGTACCGTTTTGGAGATGACGGTATCAGGAGTGCCTAAATCTGTTTGAAAGACTCCATAATTAGAGGTCAGTGTTTATATTATATGTCACAAGGTTTTTAGAATTGGTCATGCCACAGTAAGAAGATAAGATCACTGATGACTATGATCTACAAATTATAAATGAAGCCTGAATTGTAACTCTACTACTCTATTTAGGAACCTCTACTGTTCTTGGCATCAAATTGGGATTGTATGATGTGTAAGAGAACCAGTATCAGAGAATGTTATGCAAGGGTTGCCCTGGACAAAAGATTTCAGACTTTAGAAAAGTGTATTTCTCTGAGCCAGGAAAAGGGTACTATATGAACGTCAGTCATTGGGCATCTCTAAAGCTAATAATTATATTTGGCAGTATATGAGCTCAATATATGTCCATGCTAGAATAAAAAAAAACAAGTAAATGTATAGTTATTAGTATTTCTAAAATATTTCCAGAAGTACCATGGCTGGATTTTTTTAGAAAAAATTTAAGCTCCTAAATAACATACAATCTGACTCTCAACATTCATAACCATTGTTTAACCATTTAAGCACACTGGAGCATAGACTAATTTAGGGTAACAAAAGAACATAAAAGCCTGATTGCTCAATTGGTCATACATCTCTGATAAGTGGGAGGTTCATAAGAAAACTGTCAGTAGTGCACATGAGGACAAATAGCATCAGTCTTATCTGTACTTTAGAGAAAATATTCAAATATTCCAATCTCCAGGTTAATATACTTGAATTTGATCAAGCAACAATAAGAACTGAAAAGTAATAGTTTGTTGGAGTAAGAGTAACAAAGGATTATAGGAATCAGTTCTCCTGCTGTTGGGCACACAGAGCTCCAACAGAATCAAATTAACTTTATTTTTAATCAAGATTAGAAAAGCTGTAGGAAAATAGAGGTTCACTCAGTGAAAGCAGACATTTTTGAAAATTGTTTGATTGAAAAAAGAAGTTGCTGATAAGAGAATGTGGGGGCCCTCATCTATGAAAGAGCTTGCTTCCCCTAACTTTCAGGATTCAAGCTGCATCTGATTTTCAGTTTTAGGGCAGAAACTTGATAGGAAAACTCCTTGTAAATGAAACCCCAGTGCAAATGTGAGGTGGTTAAAATGGTGTATGTGGTGATAGAGGTAGAGCAGCAACAACAGTAAGCAGTACCACCTGCATTGAAAACAGTAGCAATAACGCCATTAACAGTAGTAGCAGTGGCAATAAATATAACAATAATGATAGAAGGTCTAGTAACACAGGAAAGAGCTTATATTAGAGCAACAGGCTGCAAGACAGGGATGGACTCATAGGGAATTTTCTAATCCCCCCTCCAGATTACAGGTTAGGAAGGAATAAAGGCTTTATATAAGGTCTACATAGACACTCAGAAACAGATTCCAATTTTTTTTTCCTTGTCTTATGCAATAGAACACAAACATATATCTGTTGTTGTCAAAACTATAAAAGATGCAGAAAATGTGAAATTCGTTGTGGTCTTTCCAAAATATTGAGGTATACTTGTAATGATGTCTTCGCATTAACTAAGGTTAGTGCCAGCCAAAAACACAACTGTATTCTGAAATGAGTCTTTAATAAAAAGACATACTTATTAAAAGAAAAAAATTGCTATACAGGCCTAACTAGCAGTTTCTCAATCTTCACATTAATATTTTTTTAATGTGCACTTTTTGCATAAGTTTTAGAAACTTATAGAATAATGGGTTGTGGGATACTGAAACAAGAAAATCTTGGTGCAGTTGGAAGGGTGATTTCATTGTCAACAGATGCCATATGTCCATACATATGTCCAAAGGAAAGTTCATTTTAGCTTGAACTATATCTCGAAATTATACTGTCCATCAAATTTTTGGAGCTTGCATTGATTGGAAAGGCCTAAGAACCCAGACTTGGTATATATGACACACATATACACACACCACACAAAAAATTCCTCAAAGCTCAAAGAAGAAAAGATCAGCTTTCTCTAAGATTTCTGGATGTTTGCTGTCATAGGTAGAGCATATTGTATGGAGATAACATCCTAACACTGTAATTGAAAAGATGTATCTTAAATGTACCTTAAAACAGGGCTTAAAAATAATGATTGCTTGAAGAAGTTGATTGTACCATTAAGTAACAGTAGGTAGGATAAACCTGGAAAATACAGAGGGGGATATTCGGAACATGAACGATTGAAGAAAATCAGTCTTCAGACGACTGTTTATATTGAAGAGAGATTAGCAAATAGAATTAGAAACCATCGGGATTCTTTCTGTACAGTGTTATAAGTGACTCTGCTTCCGTTATATATTTTATATCATGTATGGTTCTCATTCCAGTGTGTGGTTCAGCACTCCTCAAATGACCTTGTCATCTCTGTGAAGTCTTGAATTAAAGGATTTCTCCAGGGACTGTCACAGAAAAGGAGCTAAGCAAAGCGAACCTTAACTGAGAAGCAAAGTCAAGATTCATAGGTACAGACGGGCAAGCCTCACCAACAGCATGTCTGGTGAGTCCTTCCTGAGTGCATCAAAACACAGTACAGTACTTGCCAGAGTCAAAGACAGCTCTACAGGTTATCAAAATATCTTCCCCTCTCCTCTCTACTATTTGGATTCCATTTTCACTTCAGCTTCTACTGTGTCCACACCCACTGCTATATGGCTTGTTTGACTCACCTGATCTCTGACCCACAAAGAATCTGTTTTGCAACAAGATCATGCAAGTCCTTTTGTAAAAATGACCAGGTACTTACTACCTTTAAAGATAAATCCTGTAACCAAGAATTTAGATGCAGACAGCCTTTATAGCTATAGCAAATGAGCAGGGGTCACTTTGTGCTTTGTTTTAATGAGAACAGATGAAGAGGAGCAAATGACCTGCCATGACAAAGTGTGCTGGGTTTTGACTACACAGATTCTATCTGTGACCTTTAATGGCTGACAAATAATGATATCTGCAGCCAATTCTTGTGCTGTAATTTTGCTGGGGGCTATGCAGGAAGCTGCAATAGAAGTCTCTTGCTCCTACGGCTTCTATTTGGCCTCAGGAAAAGTTTCCCCAGCCAAGTTAAAACCCCTGGAGACTTGGGGTATATAATTTAAGCACTAATATAAGCTAAGATGGAAAAGAACAATACTAGTGCTCCCATAATGGAAAGATCATTATTTTTACTTTGTATAGAAAGCAGAGCTGGCAGCTGTGAGGGAAAATGTACCCTTTGAAAAGAACCTACCATTGTTATATTTAAGCTGTTGGGATACAGCCTCTGACTCCAAGGCAATTGTCATGTGCTCAGAATTACCCCAGGAACAGTCAGAGGCTTAATGATTTTGAAAGTGGCAATATACAAACAAAAAAAGTGAGGGGCCAGGACTGAGAAGTGTTTCATGACCCATTATTATTTTCTAGGCTGCTAAAGAATTTGTACATACTCAGAGCTAATGGGAGAATGTCAATGCCATTTTTTAATTCTTTTTTACTTTCTCTCCCCTCTCTTTTTTTTCTTTCTTCCTCTCTTTCCTTTCTCCCTCCCTCCTCCCCTCCTTTTATTCCCTCCTGTCCTTCTTTGCTTCATAAATATTTACCTGTCTTTCCTTAAATGGGGTATTTAGTACTTGGTCAAAGATTTTGTTTATGATATTATGTTTCCTATGAGCTGTGTCTAAGGTTAAATTGTGAATATTTCTCTGCTTACAGTTATTTTTCTAGTACATGTAAAACACAGATAATAATAGCCTCTGTTTCATAAGGACAGATGCATAATAATTCATTCAGTACACAATTACTCCAGTATTCATTAGTAGCTGTAAAAATTCCAGCAATGTGTTGAGTATTGAGGATATAACAAACAATATATACACAATAACCCTGCAATGTCAGAACATTGCAATACAGTGCATCAGTGATAACAGCTCAATACATAGACCATGGGGATAGGCTGACCAGGGTTACTTGAATTCTACCACCTAGAACTTTTTTTTTGGTACCAGGACTCAAACTCAGGTACTCATGTTTGTAAGGTAGGTGCTGTGCCACTGAGATATACCCCCAGCTCATCTAGACCTTTTGAAAGTAACATCCTTGAATATTTCACTCCCTGTGGTTGTGGTAATTAAGTTTACCTTCTAAGATTTGGATAAAGATGAAATAAAATAGTGTGAAATACCTGTCATTCAGAGATGTGTAAGTCTGAAGTCTCTGAAATTGAAATGTTAACAAATTGATAATGACAGGTGAGTACTAAAAAGCCAACTGATTTGGAAAGTCAGCAAAAACAGCTGGCCAATTGGGGCATGGTCATGCTCTATTACACTTTATTGGCATCTACTCTATTCCATGCTGGGGGCTGCAGAGGAGGCTTACAGGAGAAGCAGCATTCCAGAGCTCCAAAGGGCGTAAGCAGTAACTTGTAGTGGGACAGAAACAAGTGAAAACCTGTGTTACTAAATGGAAGAAGGAATGGATGCACAAGGGACACACTAGGGACCAGACACAGGGCCAGGCACATTAAACATCTCATTCCATCCTTTCAACAATCCTGTGAAGGAGATACCATTATTCAAGTATCTGAGCTGGGTGTGGTGGTGCACACTTGTAATCTCAGCACTCTGGAGGCTGCAGCAGCCAGCCTGGGCTACAAAGCGAGTTCAAGACCAGACTGAACTTCAGAGTGAAACCCTGTCTTGAAAAGACAAAAGTAAGTATCTTTTAAAAGAGAAGAAACTAAAATTTAGAGGGCCTAATTCACTTAAGCAAGATCATATAATCAGTGAAAGACAATGCAATATTTGTATCACTGAGTCTTATTGATTTTAATGTTCTTTCTCCTACTATATCATGATATTTCTCACTACTTATACATAGATCAGTTTTTCTCTAGGGGAAAAATTAAGTCAAAGGAAGTGCAAACAATTCAATAAGTTGATTCAAAGTGCTATCCAGATGCAATGCGCTATTTTTGTCCGAGTTCGCAAACAAACACTGGATTTGTCCAGGCAGAGTCATTTACCAAGAAAAGTGATGGCTTTCTTAGGTCTAGAACTCAAGTTATTTTTGTCTGTTGATATTTGTCTATCCCTGTAAGGACATAGTCTATTGGGACCATATGTAGTAGCTTCCTAAAAAATTGAGTATATACCCTGACTGTGTGGGAACCAGGACATAATCTGGAAATCATTTTGGTTGGTAACAAGAATTATAAAATGTTTATATTACCTAGAACTGTCCATGCATTGAAATGTAATTGCATTTGTTGGTAAATAATTAAGGAAATGTAAATCAGAAAGTAACTCAGGATAACTAAGCAGTGTATCAAGGGTCAGAGTCCTAACTATAGGTATAGACAAAGACTTTATGAACAAAACCCTGATCACCCAGGAAATAACACAAAAAATCAATAAATAGGATCTCATCTTATTAAAGAGCTTTTGCACAGCAAAAGAAACTATCAACAAAGTGAACAGAAAACTCACAGAGCTAGAAAAAAACGTTACTACTTGTTTCTCTGACATAGGGCTAACATAGGGCTATAGAATATATAAAGAACTCAAAAAGATTAGTCCTTCCAAATTTTTAAAGACCCAATCCAAAAATGGGCATCTGAAATGAATAGATACCTCTCAGATGAAGAAGCACTAATGGCAAATAAATAATGAAAAAATGGTCAACATCACCGATCATTCAAGATATGCAAATTAAAATGGCACTGAGATTTCATCTCATTCCAGAACAAATGACTATTATCAAGAAATCAACCAGTAACAAGTGCTGGATTTGCTGCAGGGGAAAAAAGAACTCTTTGCCACTCTTGGGAGTGTAGACTGGTGTAAAGATTGTAAAGATCAGTGTGGTGATTCCTCAAAAAGTAATACTAAAGGTTATATTTGACCCAGCTCTTCTCCTTCTTTATGTCTTCCCAAAAGAATTAAAAGCATCAACCAAAGTTATATATGTACATCTATGTTTACAGCAATATAGTTTGTAATAGCTAAATATTGGAAACAACCCAAATGCCCATCAATGGATAAAGGAGAAAAGGTGATGTGGAGTACTATGGTGCTGTAAAGAAAGGGTAAAACATTTGCAGGTAAATAAATGAACGTTGAAAGCATACTTTCAAGTGAAATAAATTGGACATGTTTAAATATTGCATTGTATCTTTGGTAGGAAAAATTGAAAATGCAAATAAGTACCAAACCATATCATACATATTGCAAAATGGGGAGAAAATATTCAAATGGAGAAAAGAACAAGGGAGGGGGAGAGGAAAAAAAGGAAAGGGAAACAAAAAGAATGAAAGGAAAAATGGAAGCAAAGATTTTGTAAGTGAGAAAGAAAGGAAGAGTACAAATGAACGAAGGGATTGGGGAAATCAGAAGAATCAAGAGACATCATGTATGGATACAAATTCCCTATGATGAATGTGATCACTATGTGTATCTAAAATGTATCACCAATTAAAAAAAAGAGTCAGGGTCCTGAAATAAGAAGCTTAGCTATCTTTTGGGAGGTCAACTCACAAAACTCATGAGGTTAGTCTTCTGACGTAACTCTTTTCAGGCAGGATTCATCTCCTTTCAGGTTCAGCAATAGATGTGCATAGGCAGGTAAGTCAAGGGTTGACAGGATGTAAAGGACTCCTGTAGCCTGGCCAATGGTGTTATTAAAGCTGTTTAAAAAAAGATACATGCATGGGGAGCATGGAGGGGGAGAGAAACATCCCAGGTGAGAATCATTCTGTTAGTGTTGCTTCAGTGTGTCTGGGGAGAGAGACACTACAAATAACAGTAGCATATACCCATATTCCAGATGCTAGGAACAGTTCAAGAAATATCTCCACTACCTAAAGATTGCATTTCTCACATTATTCATTATTTTGCTTTGCTAATAATGTTTATATATATGTATATATAGCCATTCTGCTTATTGTGCAAAATACAAACTTGCATACATATAATTTAAATCAATAGGTTGGTCTGAATTATACTGTAATGTCATGTGATTTTGGTCACTGAGTCAGTCACGGATTTAGCATGTATCAATTATTAGTTAATGAATTGTTAAATAATATTTATTATTAATAGTTAATAATTGATAAATTTTATGCTTAATTTAAATAAATTATTAGTTTGTGGATTAAAAAAAGAGAGAACCACCCAAGAGGTTGCTTACTAGTTGGGCTCCTGACATTGTTTCTGAATCCATGATACTGATACAGGGTCTAGAGTTATAATGGCTACTCCCAGAATACAATGCAGATATACACGGTCTGCACATTTGTTCAGCACCTTCAGTGATGATACTCTAATTTTAGCATATTATACAGATTGAAAAAAATTCCTAATCTTTTTTCCTTTAGGAGTTATCCCATAAGCCTTATTCAATAATCTATCCAAAGTTTATTTTTCTATTAGAAGCTGTATTGCCCTAGAATAAATGCATAGAAATACATGTGTTATAATAAATTTGGCACCTGTTAACTCTTTTATGGGCTGGAAGGTAGGAAAAGATAAAAGGCATTAGGCATAGTTCCAGCCTTGGACAGGATGCAATGCTGTGAGGGTGACATGGAGTTTGTAGTAACTGAAAAACTAGTGAGAATGTGAGAATTATACTATCGTAGGAGCTGAAACCAAAAATTTTGTGGCCAAGTCTGAGAAAGAAAGTATGTAGGAGACAGGAGTTTTTGGAACCTCCCTTGTTACTAAGAAATCAAGAAATCCAAGCACATGTCCAGAACTGGACACATACTTAGGAAGATTTAAAAATGTCTTAAATACTCACCTCAGTGGACCTGTTGACTCGGCAAAAGAAGAATATAGGCACTGAGACAGAGGCACAAGTAGACCGGTCAGACATCAACCTTCCAGCCCATGAAAGAGTTAACAGGTGCCAAATTTATTACAACACATATATTTCTATGCACCAACACTTAGACACTCTGAGTCACCATCGGCTTCTTTTCCTTTTTTTCCCCTCCTTTAGCTGTAGTTGTTTGAGGCAACTCCACCAAGACACTAGCCTGAGGAGTAGGCAAATGGAACACAGATTTCAGCACTGCAGTGACAAATAATGCAGACTTTTAAAAAATAGTAGTGAAAAATCACTGAACATAAACAAACACACCACAACCAACAGTAATAATAAATTCTGGGGACAGGGAGTGTCTTGTGTCTAGAGTTACTACACTGTATTATTTACAGTGTCTATTTTCAATGACAAATTATGAGGTGCACAAAGAAATAAGAAACTCTGCCCGTTTACATGTAACAAGAAACTAATAGGAAGTCTATGTGCAGAAATTCAGGAATTACACTTAATAAATGAACTTTTTAAATCAGCTCTTAAATGTTTTCAAGGAGCTAAAGAAAACCATGGCAAAATTGTAAAAGAAACTAGAAGGAAAAGATTTCATCAAATAGATAGCATAAAGAAATAGAAATTATATTTTATTAGTGCATGTGTGCTAGAAGAGCAAGTTTTACTGTGGTATTTTCACACATACATACAGCACACACTGATCACATCCATCTGTATCAGTGCAAGGTGGTGTTACCTTCTTTGCCATCTCCTCTCACCTCCCCAAGATCCCTTTTCGCTTCTCTAATAGTGTGTCCTATATTTTAATTTTTAATGTTGTTTCCCCCCAAACAAAATTGCATAAGTGAAAGAAAGCATAGGCCACTTCTCTCCCCCCTCTCTCTCTCTCTCTCTCTCTGTACATGTTTGGAGCACTTGCAAGTTGCAGTCATCTTGGGAGTGGGTACATGTACCTAATACAACCTGTTTCTTTTTTGAATCCTTTTCCCTCTCTTCTCCTCCTCTCAACTCCCTTTCCCTATTTTCATTCTTATTGATATTATTAATCTTAGCTCATGTTTATGATGTACAATGTTTGTACTCATGGAGGTTATTAAGTTCTTCTACATGGCCCATCTTTATTCTGCTTATTTCCCCTCCTCACTCCACTTCCCTCCTTCGCTTGCCTTTGCTCTCTGGGACTCCTGCCCATTTGTGAGTGATCTAAACCTCACATAAAGAGGGTTAAGGAATCAAACTTGTCTTCTTCTATTGACCCTTTATTATGCTATTTGTTTGTACTTTGCCATACCCAAATGAGAACTATTGCATGGCTCATGTGTCTATCTAAGCTCATGTGTCTAACTTATTTCTCACAATATTATATTTTCTAGGTGTATACTTTTTCTTCCCAACATCCGTAGTTTGTCCTTTATAGCAGTATAGGACTCCATTATGTACAGATACCACAGTTACTTTATCTAGTCATCTGTTGATGGGTGTACAGGCTGCTTCCATGATTTAGCTATTATGAATTGTGCTGCTGTCAATATCAGTATGCATGTATTGCCGTAGTATGGCTGACTCCTTAACTGGGCTGTTGTGAGTTGTGCTGTGATAAACATGAGGATGCAAGTAAGTGACAGAAATTATTACAAAGGAAGAAAACACATATTTCACAGTTAAAAGCAATTGAAATAAAAGGTCATTAGAGATATTCAACAGCAGATTTAAATAGGCAGAAGCAATTTTCAACAACTCTGAATATAAACTAATTGAGATTGATCAGTCCAAAGGGCACAAAAAAGAAAGAATGAAAAATTATTAGAGTCCCCAAGACAGGTAGAATATCATCAAGAAGACTGAAATACACATAATTGGAGTCCAAAAGTGAGAAGAAGAAAGAATATTTGGATAATTAATGGACAAGATTTCCCAAATATAATAGAAGAATTTTATCTATTTAAGAGGCTTAATGAAATATCAGTAAGGTGAGAGGATCTTAAAGGAATCATTGGCATATCTTATAATCAAATTATTGAATTAAAACAAAGAAAACTCCTTGAAAGCTATAAATATATTTTGTCATGTATAAGAGATAGGATCATGGGCCAGTTCTTATCAGATACAAATGAAAACTAGAAAGACTCAAGATCACATAGTTAGAATGTTAAAAGAAAAATATCATACACACACACACACACACACACAAACTTAAGTCTTTTTCCTTTTCCCTATTAGTTGTATTAGTTCTTAGAAAAGAATAGTTAATATTCATATGATTAAATCAATTTTACATGTCTATATCTGGCAATCTAAGCAAACCTTTTGAAGGTAACAATATGCAATATTACAACCATTTTTAAATTCCTATTGTCTTGTTTTGAAAACCACTACTGTTATTTTGGGTTTGTTACTGTTGTTTGCTTTTGTCTGTTGCTTTTTTTTTGTATTCTGTGTCTTTTTTCTCTTAAATTTTTTTTAAAAAAGGAAAAAAAAGAAAAATACCATCAACCAAATCTCTGTTTCAAAAATTACCTTTTAAAAATGAAAGAGACACTTAGGAGGCTGAGACAAGAGAACCTTGAGTTTGAGGCCAGTCTGGGCTACATAGTGAGTTCAAGGCAGTATGATATGTATAGTAACACACTGTCTCAAAAGAAAGAAGAAAGAAAGAAAGAAAGAAAGAAAGAAAGAAAGAAAGAAAGAAAGAAGAAAGAAAGAAAGAAAGAAAGAAGAAAGAAAGAAAGAAAGAAAGAAAGAAAGAAAGAAAGAAAGAAAGAAAGAAAGAAGAAAGAGAAAGGAAAGAAAACTGATGGAGAAATTAAGACATACTAGATAAACAAAAGCCAAGGGAGTCTGTGAGTATTAGACCTTCTCTACAGGAAATGCTAAGGGGAATCATTCAAGCTGAAATGAAAGACACAAAGCAGTAATTTGAGCTGTATGGAAAAGTACAAAAACTATGGAGAAGTTGCTCCTAGATAAATATAAAAGCCAGTATTATTATATTTTTGGCTTGTAACTACTCTTATTTCTCCTATATAATTTAAAAGATAAAGGCATAAAACAAGTATTGTAAATCTATGTTAATGGGCAATAAAGCTGTAAAAATCAGAGTTTTGTGTACTATTGAAACAATTGGCATTAACTCAAAGTTGATTGTTAGAAGTTAAACTCTTGGTTGTAATCTCCAGGGTAACCAAAGAGAAAAACACTAAAATATAAACAGAAAAGAAATAAGATGAGAATCAAAATGTTATACTAGAAAAATCAATCATGCAAATGAAAGCAGAATGGGAGAAAAGAGGAATCAAACACATAAAGAACACAAAGAAAGCAAGTAGCAAATGACAGAAATAAGCCATATTTTATCAAAACTTACTTAAAATGTAACTGAGTTAGACTCTCCAATGAAAAGGCAGAGGTTAACACACTGGACAGCACCACATGAATAAATAAACAAAAAGGAAACATAGTCCTACTGTATTACCTCCTTGGGAGTCAGCTGAAATTCTAAAACACAAATAGATTAAAAGTGGAATAATTGAAATTATATTCTGTGAGAAGAATAACTAAAATAGTTAGCTGTATTAATATTAGATAAAAAGAATGTAGTTCATAAATTGTTGCAGAATTATACTACTAATTCCTTTTAGTTCATTGAAAGGAAGAGCTTGTTATTATATTGTTTGATCAATTTGCATGCCTATATATTGTAATGTGAGCAACTGCTTTGAAGATAACAATAAATACTATATTAATTATGTTAATTATCTATTATCTTGTTTTGAAATTCCATAGCATTATTTTTCCTGTTTTTCTTTTTAAAATTAAAAACATGTTACAGAAGACTAAGAAGGAGTTCATAAATTGACAAAAATCAATCCATTAAAGGATTTAACTCATATAAAAATATATATATATATAAAAGCAGAGCTTATAAATACATGAAGAAGGCACATAGAATGAAAGGTGAAGTAAGAAATAGCCCCACAGTAACAGATCAGTTAGAGAGGCAGCTAGCCTGGTTTAACAGTGAACAGAGCAAATAGATAAATAAGGAGGCAGCAGACTTGAGCATCATTGTAAACTCACCAGATGAAAAAGATACGTACACTGTACTCTACCCAACAACAGATTTTTGTGAAGCATAGAAGAAACATTTCTCAGGATAGATTATGGTTATGTTACAAACTCCAATAAATTGTAAAAATAATAAAGCAATACAAAAATATCTTCTCTGGCTAAGATGATGGCATGTTAGGTATCAATAACACAAAGAAAAGAGGAGGGTAGAAAACTATACAGAAATTAAAGAACACATTCTTAAAACAGTCAATGAGTCAGAAAAGAAATTACAAATAAGACTACCTTGAGACAAATGAAAACCAGCCCTGTAGTGCTGCCTCCTCACAGCCCCAACAGGGCAACAGGGCCAATCAGTTGTGGACTGAAATCTCTGGAATTGTGAGCAAAATAAAACTTTGATCCTTGTAATAAACATGCTTTCCTCACATTTGGTATAGTAACACAAATATAACTATCACACTACATTCCTATTTTAAACATTTAAAAATCAATTAATGTATAAAAATACAGTATTTTGCAATATTTCATTACATGTTCAATTTTTTAAAATTAGTATAATTCTAATTTCTAGAGGCTGGAAAAATAAGCGTGGGGACAGGGATATTGACAAGTTACATAACAGTTACCCACACAGCATTAGATAGAAGTAATAAGCTTTAGTACTGTAAAAAATCAGAATAGGGACTCTAATCCATAATAACCTAGTATATATTATATGAAACTGAAGGAGAGAAGTGTGGAAGCCCAAATGGAAAGCCATGGTAAGAGTAGTTAGGAAAACTAACTACCCTCTGTAGATCAGTACATGTTGTATAAATGTGCTGAAATATAATTCACTTATTAAAAAGAACAGAAACATGAACAGACATGTCATCAAAAATACAGATAATAAATAAATGCATAAAAGATAATAACACTGTCCACCCCTAAGAAATTACAAATGTAGCAATACTTTGTGACACGCATCTATTAGAATGATTAAAACTTTAAAGAATGACAAAGTCAGATTATGGTGAGAATGTGACACAGTATGAACTTGTATTCATTGCTGGTGGAAATGCAAGAGTGTGACCACTTTGAATGATATGTTGGCAGTTTTCTATAAAGCTATGTATAATTTATTTGACTGATCTGAAGAGATAAGTCCATATAAACACCTCCTTGTTCTTGTTTGTAGCAGCTTTAGTCATAATTCTCCAACACAAAGCAACTAATGCTTTGGTAGATGAAAATAAAGAAAATAAGGAAAACATCCATATGAATACATAATTAAAATATGAGCTAATAAATCACAAAACAGACAGATGAATTTTAAATAGATATTAAGTACAATTGCCATCCAATTATATAACATTCTACAAATGGCAAAACTACACAGAGACCAGAAAAGTTGCCAGAGGGTTGGATGAAGACAGTAGGGATAAACAGGTAAAAACAAACAAACAAACAAACAAACAAACAAAAAACTGCGGTTTTCTTTAGAGTGATGAAAACTCTTCTGTATGATATTCTTAAGGTGAATATATGACACTATGTATTTAGCAAATCCAATGGAATTTTGCAGCATGGAGTGAAATTAATATATAAAATTTAATTTAGAAGTTCAGAAGATCCCATGGAGGAATGGATCAAAGAATCTAACCATTTCATAAAGACATAAAATAACCTTGCTGAGGAGAATAGACTTGCCTTGGTTACTTTTTTTCTCATTACTGGGACAAAATACCTGATGCTCAAAGTTAAAGGAGGAAAGCTCACAGATATTTAGCTCACAATTATTTAGCTCATAGCTTCTGTCCATAAGCAGCTGGCTCACAGGGTGGCATGGTGAGGGGTAACATCTCAAGGCAGCAGAGGACAGCAAAAGGAGCAAGAGCAAAAGGGGGAAAAGGAAGCCTCTTTTCCTCCCTTGTACTGTATGCAAGCTATTTACCCTCAGTGGCTATAGCACTCACATCATCTTCCTGCTTTCCTCTTGCACAGACTTAGGATATTTACAAAGTGAGGACCTTGGCCTCCTGCTGAGTAGCTTAGCTAAGTTTCTAAATCTCTCAGGTTGACACAATGTATCAACCATTACGAAAGTAACTATGGTGACAGAAATAAATTTGAGAAATGAGTGGAGTCTATAAAATGAAAGAAAATACAGTGGTACAGACACATTGCACTCTACTCTAGAAAGTTGCTTGGATAAGGGAAAGGTTAGCACTTCTGACACTGAGCTGCACTGGAATTGAACAGATAAGTAAATATTAGTGTACGGTGACAGCCAGGTTTCTCCCTGTTGGAGAATACAGAGACCAAGGGGAAGAGAATGGATGATTAATGTGGTAACAAACTATCGTTGGAGATAGTGTAGTAGCCATTATACTACTTAGCATAATATGGTATAGATTTCTTGGGGATTGCACTGACATTCAAACTCAGGGCCTCATGCTTGCCAGGCAAGTGCTGTGTCACTGAGCTATATCGCTGCACCCCAATATAGATACAGATAGTACAAGTAGACAGTTTGGTGCATATAGACAAATTTAGTATGCAGTGTTACTTTGATTCATGAACTTAATTCATTCCACCATTCTGGTCACAAACTGAACTGATTACAAACCGAATTGGCTGCCAGCTGAATCAAATTTGCCTAAGGTTTCAGGTAAAAAGTTTCAATGTGAATAAGGTTCAATGTAATCTGTTTTGATCTCTACAAACTGATTTTGGTCTTGAACAGAATCAAACTTTCCCATAAGGCTTAATAGAAACAAGGATACTCTGTTCTGAACCATGTGAACTTTTTAACCAAAAATTTATGAAACAAAGTGCTGCACAGTACAGTACGAGCAGACAGCACAGCATGAAGAAAGAGATCACTCACTTTGCTTGAGGTGACTTCTGATCTGGAAGACAAGAAAGCATATGGGAAGGAAGTTATTGTTTGGAGGGAGAGTTTACCTCCATACGGACATTGGGAAGATCTCCATCAGGGGTTTCCACTCTTTGTCTCTTAGCTGCCGGGTCCTCCTCAGAAAAATTTGTCTAATGTCACTTGTGTTTTCACATGCTGCACAACTCTCCAAAAATGAAAGACCACATTAACTTCATCAGAGTCAACACAGTGTCCCTTCCAGTTAGGTTGGGGTAGTGATTCTCAAGGAAATTTTAGCACTCATTCCATTCATTCTCCTCCCTGTCTTCCTCTTCCTCAGTGGGATGCTTTTTTTCCACTGCTCTGGAGTTCAGCAATTTCTTCTATCATGAGCTCCTCTTTTCGGTCCTCAACGAGCTCCTCTAAGTCTGTACCATTTACATCCAGACCCACACTCTTTCCCATTGACACAATCCCCTCCACTACCTATGTATTATATCCTTCAAAGTCATACCCAGTTGAACATTCTAGCAACAGTTTCCTCCAGGCTGAGTTTAAGGTTCAGTACGTGACATCTTCCCAGGACTTGTCAATGAGGTTGCTGCAGTACAAGATGCTGAAGTGTTTCTTTCAGGACTCTTTGAGTCAAGGACCTCAGTGACTTTAAACTCTTGAGGAAGAGTGCCTTTCTGTTAATCTTCTTGAAGTTGCAAATGGTTTTCTAAACCATGGGCTGCAGGAGAGGTGTGACATTGGTGGCAGAAGAAAGTTTGTAGAGTGTAGAGAGAAGTAGGTGGCACAAAACATGACCTTGGTGACTAATATGGTGGAGATGATAAAGGTGATCACAGGCTTACCTTATATGATATATTTAGGAAAATTGTCACCTGCAAGTCATTCACGTGCATTTTCTATGTGTCCCTAAGCCCCATGAGTCTTGACTTACCCCAGAAACAAAGGCTAAGGCCCTCATTGGCCTCAATTATACCAATCGATGAAATAGTTATTTTGGGGGATCACTTTACCTTTGTAAGTATTTAAGTAAAGGCATGTACTTACCTTTGTCAGTAAGCAAAGACACCAGACTGAGAAACTCATCTTGAGACTTCTTCCTGTCAAACAGCTCACTCACTGTCTGTTGGTTCCATTTCCTGAAATATTATAATTAACCTCTGCTTCACCGTACATTTATTTTCTTTTTCCTTTCCGTTTAATTAATTAATTAATTTGGGCTCCTCATTTCACACCTGAGGAAACTTCAGTTTTGAGCCAGCCTTGCTTTACCTTCTCCATTCATGTTGGAGCAAAGTGACAGAACAAGGGAAGAGGAGGGTCTCTTCATCAGATGACCCCTGGACTTGGGGTCCCTTGCCTGATGCAACAAGTTGATCTTTATGAAGTCACACTCAGTGTCCACATCATCCACGGTGCTGGAGGGTATGATGGAGCATTTTCTGTAAGCAGACACATTGCAGGAACTTGGTTGTCAGAAAGGTGTTTCTTAACAGGGCATAAACACCTCAAGCAGTCATTCTATGAACAACTGTTTTGTGACTCAAGCTCTCACACTCATCCTCTACAGGACAGACACGGTGGTCTTGTTCACATCCTGTTCTGTGGATGCAGGAAAGGTCTGGGACTGGCAGGCCAGCAGCGGTTTGATCTTCCCCTTGACCCTTGCATTCCCACTTAACTAATAGGTCAATCTGTGTTTCAGATGCTTGTGCCGTGGCCGTGCCTTTTCCCTCTGCATGATATAGGTTCTGTTTGGCATCTACTTCCAGAAGATCCCTGTTTCCTAGCAGTTGAGTTACATATCTGCTTTTGTGAATTCTGTGAAATTTTCTTGTAGGCTTCTGCAGTGGCTGTGTTAAAACTGGAACCAGGTCTTACCACACTGTGGATGCCACATCTCTTTGCAGAATTCATCAAACCACTCTCTTCCAGCTTTAAATTAATTGCTTGTTGCACTTGTAGAAGGCCTTTCTTGCAGTAACTTACTGCACAGTTTGCTAGCTTTTTCACATATTGTAGTTTCACTAATGCTATCACCTGTCAGCTGTTTATCATTCAACCACACTAATAAAAGTTTTCCCACCTCTTCTGGCACTTGTGCCCTCTACTTAGATAAAATTGTTATTCCTTTTGCCACATCAGTTTCTTTGGTGGCATCTTTACTCTTCAGTATACTTGAGAATGTCTATTTCACCACCTTGTACTCCAAGGTCAGATCAGTCACCAGCATAGCACATTCATGTTTTTCTATAATTTCCTTCTGCAATTTAATGTTTTTTTCCAGAACTTTCTTCTTACCGTTCTGCACTTTATTCTTACCACCATGCTCACTCTGCACTTTCTTTGGAACCATATGAGATTGAATACTACTGTAAATACTATATATGGTAAAAAGTACATAAAAAACCTCATGGAAAGTGTGCCCAGGTATGTCTGTGACCAAGTTGTCAACTACAGGGAGCCATGGTCACTTGTCAGAGTTGGAAGATAGTTGTGTTTGTGTGTTTGGGGGGAAAGTGGCCTCAGTTGTGTTTCTCATCTGATGGGGAGTTTGTGAACAGAGGCAAAATTTTGTCTAACACTTCTGTTCAGAAACAACTGTTCCCAAACAAAAGCATTCATGAACCAAGGTGTTACTGTACAGTCAAACGGGACAGCCAAGAGGGCATAGAAGCAGTAACACTCCATTAGCAAAGACACAGAAATTGGTTTGTAACATTATAATAAAAGAAAACAAGTCTGCATGGGAAAATTGATTATTCTAGAGTTGGAGCAAAAAATATATACAGTGTCAATAAAATATATAGTGACTGTTTACATAAAATATTTATCACAATAAAAGACACACTGCCTTTAATCACCCTCAAAATACTCATCAGTTCAACTAAATGTGTCCCATCATTCTGGATACTTTTTCTTTTTCTTTTTTTCTTTTTTTTTGGTACTAGGGATTGAACTCATGACTGCATGCTTGCAAGGCAGGAGCTTATGCCGCTGAGCCACATCTCCAGCCCTTCTGGACTCTTTCTGAAGCAGTTCTGTAAGTCCTTTTTTCATGAATGCTTTTTCCAAGATGTGGTTAAAAACTACGGTGAATGCTGCTGACAACTGCGGTCCAATAGAAAGCTAGGCTCATAAAAACATTATGGTCTCACCTCCTTCACCTTATTCACCAGATATGCCATTGTGTGACTGCTATCTCTCCCCTCAAAGTCGAAATGACAAAGAAAGTTCAGGCTTTTGAATCGATTCAGGACATCAGGGCAGCCATGACAGTATAATTGAGGACACTATACAAATATTACTTCCAGAAATGTTTCAGAAACTGGCAAGAACAATGAAACAAATTAGGACTAAGTGTGTGTGTATGGAAAGGGTTTTGTGAGATGAATCAATGGTAATATATCTTTTTCTGTAACTAAAATATAAACAGTATTTTTCTAACATATCTCCTACAAAGATGTGTTTAGAGCATCTTGTAGGATAAGAAAGAAAGTAATAAAAAATAATTACAGTAATGGGAGTAGGTCAAAAGGATATAGCATCCAACTGAAAAAAGCCACACTGGCCAAAGCTGGAATAATCTAAGCAACAAAAAGAGTTTTGGATTTGAACTGAATATCCATACTACTAAAAATAATTCACTGACTGAATCAATGTGAGAGAATAGACAAACCAGTCATGCAGAAGACTCCTAAACAATTTATGCAAACACATATTCCTAGGAGAAGAGGAACAAAGTTTCCTACTCCTTTAGTATAGTGTGTGCAAAGACTGTAATGTAGAAAGAAGGAAAGAAAGAACAACTTTACAGGAAGGTGACTGTATACTTACCAAAATCTATAAAGCTTTGTATACTTAGGCAGGTGACCATCATGGGCTTCTATGGTGATGAGTAGTCCTGAGACATGTTCTCTGATAAATGTAAGGACCATTGTACTTCACCTTTAACTGAAAGCCTGGAAGTTCTCATCTGAGAGGCAATTTAGATAGCATTAAGATAATCACAAGCAAGAGAATTTCAACAAACTATTCTAACCAAGAACAATGACTACATTTAATATAAAACACCCTAATAAGTTCATGGGAAACATGAAAGACTATGGGAAAAAACTAAGGTGATCCATAAAAAGGATAGGCTTTGAGTAATAATAATAAATCAGCACCGCCTCGTTAAGTGTAAAAAGGATACCACGCTGATACAAGACATTCATATGTAGGAAGAGTGGGTGTGGGATGTATGGGAACTCTTACTATCATCTTTCAAAGTTATGAGTAGTTTAAAATGAAAAGTTTATTTTTAAAAAGAACACTGATTGAATAATTTTGTATTTTCCTCAAGTGGTTCTTCCTATTTATTTTCTATGCATTTAAGTTGTACGTTATTAGCTCTTATATGTTTTTCAACTATTTAAATATGTGTGTTTTCTTATTCAAATGCCTTATTAAAGCATTGATACAATAGTAAATAATATGTACAGGGACACTGTACATAATTTATTCATTCACATATTTAAAGTGTTTTTTAAATATCTTTTTCTAAAACATATCTTAGTAGAGAGTTCATTAAGGATTACAAAGTTTTATTTTCCATTTATTTTCAAGGATAAGTACCAGTGATTTGATTATTTTAAGAGTCAGAAATGGTAGTACTATATATGTTAATTGCAATACTTGTCATATTTGCCAGGTGTAATCCTGAACTGAAGGTCTTGTTAGTTAAAGCTAAGGCTAAAACTAAGTGAGTCTGGACTGGAGTATGAGAATCCACTTTTTCAACTCTTGACTTTTTTTGCCACACTAACAACACCACACTTCCAACAGTCAGGCTGCAGAAACCACTATCTTGGATTCAGATGAACAGGAGTAATAGCTTACTTTCCCATTTCTCTCTCCTGTGTGACTGTCAAAAATCCTGTGTCATCTGAGAAATACAGGTTGTACCTTTTCCTACTCTTAATCCTTGGCTGTTGTGAATTAAAACATGAATACAAAAGTTTTCTCTGAACTATGAAACAGTAGGAGCATTCTAAGTTCTCTTTCCCTCTTGTTCCTTCTCTCTTTCCAACAAGTTCACCATGGAAAAGCTCTTTCCATCACACATTGCACCATTTGGAAAAGTGTCTCAATCGCACAAAAAAAATGGCAACATTAGAAAGAAGACATGCATGAAATGACTGCAGTATCATTACGGTTCTTACAGTCCTCATTGCCTGGAGTCAGACTGTTTAATCCTCATTAGGGCCAATGTCATTAACAGAAGAAGTTAGGAGACATAAGTGGTAATAAAACCTGAGCCTTGTTTTCAAGGACATTGACATTCTTAGCAGAGCTGGGGAGGGCATGGGTCATTAGGAATGGTGGAATTCTCATTAAGCAACAGCAAGTCAGTCACAGAAAAGATGGCAGACAAACTTTGTGTTTTCACAGAAAATGATGCTCTCAGCAGCATATTCCCATCAGGGACCCACGACAATATTCTCAACAAAATAAACAAGCATGTTGGGGTTTGCATTTCTGTCTCTGGGATGTGACCATCACATTGTCAAGTGACATACGATTTCAGATTCAGCAGTCATAGGTTCTAAATAGATGTATCCAGCTATCTTTGCTAGAAGAAAAACATACTTGTATTTCATTTATACAATTAACTTGAAATTAATCAAGTAAAATGTTAAAATTGAATAGCCAGATAAACACATGAATAAGTGAATGAATAGATGGATGACTAAAGTGTGAATGAATAAAGATTTGATAAACTCAGGTTCAATGAATACATTTTAATATACTTGAACCACCATTAAATCTGAGCTTCCAACTAATACTTTAAGCATGAAAGTCTAAAGGAAAACTAGCAGATCAGAATTTACTATATGCAAATTTTGAAATATGAAGAGGAAGAAAATGGCAAACAGACTAGGTAGAAAAATCTATGAAGGCAGAAACCAACTCTATGCAATTCATGACTATATATCTAACACAAAGCACCACTCCTGACATAAGATAGGTACTTAAAAATATTGTTGAATGAATAGGCAAGTGATTACAACATTTGTACTAAGACTTTAAAGCATGTTTGAATTATTTATTGAGTGCATACCAAGGCTCCGTTTCCAAAATTTTACATTCCATATACGATGCTTTCTTTAATAGATATTCCTAGATGATTCAGATACAAGTTAGGCTCCCTGAGAAAACTCAGCCAATTTTTTTATAAGAAGTTATTTGAGATATCTTCAAAGACGTTCATTCTGATGTGGATCATTTCATAACTCAGTATTGAAACAAGATCTTTGCTCTTGAGTTCACGACTTTTCTTTGGAATGCTGAATTTGGCAGGCTATTGCTCCAGTTGATAATGCTGTGAACAACTTACATTTCAAACCCTGTGTGTTCTGAGATTCTTATGTTCTGTCATTTTCTGAGATAGCAGTACCTGTTCTCAACACCGGTTCAACACTGATGAAGAGGTTGAAAGAGAACAATGCCTGAGGCATACCATAAGTTAGCTAAATTGTGAATCTAGAGGTTGGGCTCAGGGATCAATATGTAGAACAAGTGTCTTCAATTCTTGCAGATGTGGATAGGTCTTTTACCACTTTCAGTTAAATTTCACATATTTACTTTTCTCTCCTTTTTTTTTTACCATTAGTTGGTTTATTGTCTAAACTCTGTTGGATCCAAAACAATTTTCAGTCAAGTTCTGGTTAAAAACGAAGGGGAAAATATCTCTGCATTGAAATGAACCAGAGCAGAAATAAACTGGGAAAGAAACCACATCCAAAACTGTGGTTTCATATCATTTACTTTTATTTAACAACAGTGTGGAAAGCATATACTATGTTTAATTATTGTACAACTTGGATTTGGGAGGAGAAAGAAGTTATGCAAACCTCTTTTTTTCTTTTTTTGGCCAGAGTGACTGCATTCTTATTAGCATGGCCTTAAAGTGGCACCAGTGCCTCATCCAGTGTTCTTAAATGGAAAAGGATCATTCATAAATGTATAACCTCTCATTATTAATTAAGGATATGTAAGTTCTTTATATATTTTCACTTTATTCTAAAACATATCCAAAGGCAATTTAAATATAGCTGTATCTCTAGGAAATACACAAAGAAATAAGGTAAGTGAAAATGTCATACTCATAAAATGAAGTCAAACATGGGTCTAAGTTACCATCATCTCTCACCTCTGGAGAACTCCCTGAGCTTGCTGAAACTTATCCAATTCACTCATCTTTATCACAAATAGTGATTTCTCATGATGCCAGTTTTATCATGCCAACTCTGCCCCTTATCACCAACATACAGCATCTAGTTCCCTCCCTCACATTTCTTATTCTCCAACTTCAGCGAGTACCATGTCTGCTGAGAAAGAATGTTAAAACTCAGGTTGCAGGATTCTTCCTCCAGAGTTTTTGAGTCAGTGTGTATGAGGTAAGGCCTGGAAATCACCACTTCCTATAGATTTTCATATGATGTCCACACTGCAGGTCTGTGAGTGATCATTGTTTGAAACCTGTTGCCCCTGTGGTTTCCTATATGTAATGGCTAAGCTTGATTATGTGAAATTGATTGTCTTGGACACTGCCAGGGGAGGAAGCTGCCAGGGGACTGATAGAGCTCACTTTGGGGTGTGTCTCAGTGGGCTATGGAAGGCCTTGGGCACTGCCCACTTCCTCTCTGATACTGTTCTTCCCAGTTGCCACAATCTTGGCAGCTTTGTCCCTCATCCCCTCCCACCATGATACTTCTGTCTCAGAAGACAGAGAACCATGAACTGTGTCTCCTAAAACCACAACACTTGAATTCCAACCACTTTGTGCTGTGTGTGCTGAATTTGAGTCCCCAGAATAGGAAAGCTGACTAAAACAGAAAATTGGTACGAGTGTGGGGTCATTATCATGTATGAGATTTCGGTTGGGAACAAAAGCTCCTAGAAATGCAACTAGAGGCTTAGTGTGTCAAACTTTGCCAAAAAAAAATTGTCTACATTTGTATGTGTCTGAGAATTTTCAAGAAACAGATTTATGGCAGTGGACTAATTGTTCTGGAAGATGAAATTTCAAGGCAGGCCAATGTTCATTTTGTAACACTAACACTACAATCCTTCTAGCCAGATTTCTAGGGAAAATCAGGGGCAAAAGGCAGGGCACAAAAATTTGGAAAATTTAAATTTTGGCTTAGAAGGAATCATATATAAAGTTGGCATTAAAGGACATGTAGCTACCAAGGGAACTAGCAATATTTTCTTAAATCAAGTACCTTGTACAGGAAAAAGAAGACAGGTGCCTCTAATGTATCTCAGAAACAAAAGGACCCCATCCATCACAGGCTCAAGAATGCAAAAACATAAAACTTTGAGAGAAGGACTTCCTACCAAAGTGGTTCCCCAGGAGTCATTTCACTTTGCTAAGCCAACCAGATATTCAGAATGTTACATCCATGGTCCAGGGTTCCTGCTGACAGCCAATATTACGGTCATCCCTGTGACACTAATTTTATTGGCACAAAATATGGGTCACTCAATCAGGGAGACTTCCGAACAGATCTCAAAGCAGTCCTGAGAGGCCAGGCAAGAAGTTCACGAGAGGGTGGGGTGTGAAGGTGTGGTAATAATGCCAAAGGAGCCGTGGAGACTCAAGGAAGTTGGAGATGTTAGAAACATAGAATGTCTACTAAGGAAAGCAATCCTTCACAAGTGGATCAAGCCCAAGAGTGAAGCCATGTGGGCTACCCGAGCCCTCTAGAACTCATATTACAGCACCATGTACCACAGATGCTGGATATGAAACTAAAGGACTATTGCATGGCTGGATTTGGTATTTGGTATGATAGTTTTTCTATCCCCCATTCCTCCCCTTTGGAGTAGAATGCTTAAACCATGGCATTCTACCTTCATATTTTGTCACTTGATTTTATTCTCACAGAAGCTCACAGCTAAGTGTTTGCCATGAGTTGCAGAAGAGACTTGAACTTTTGAAATGTGCAGAAAATGTTGAGACTTGGGTGATCAGATTACTATGTGTTTACTGTAGGCAAGATAGTTGTATTATGCAAGGTGGAAATAGGATCTTGTGCCTACAGGGAGATTAGGAATAGTTTATGAACATGTATTTAGGTGTTAAATTGAGAAGGAATGAGTTATGACTATTAGGCATCATTGTGTCACCTTGATTAGCATGAGACCTGCCAGGGGATTGGTAGAACTTACTTCTTGGTGTGCTTCAGTGAATCATGGGGGCATGATATTGAGTACCATGTCTACTCCCTTCTCTCATCTTTTCTGGCATTGTTCCTCTTCTCTGCTTCTGAGTTGTTATGAACTTAGTAGGTTTGTGCTGTCGTGCTCTTCCAGTACTATGTTTGTCTTGGAACCAGCACAACATGGACTGAATGCTCCAAAACTGGAAGACAAGTTAAACTTTTCCTTCTCCACGTTGTGTGTGTTGAATATTTTGTCCCAGAGATATGAAAGTCGATTTATAAAACATGATAACACGTTCTTTGGATAAAGATGTAATATTTTACCTCATTCACAAGCAAGTTCAAGCTTGGATTCTACTTTCTTTTAAAGGTTCATTTAGCCTTGTAGTTTCATTCTCTCTCTCTCTCTCTCCTCCCTTCTCTCTCTCTCCAGTTTTTAAGTTCCTAATCAATGGCCTCCACCAAGTTTCTCAAATGAGTCATTCTCTGTTTCCTACAAGCACTTTGCAACATGTAGCTCCTTCACATTATTAATTCACCACATGGAATTCTTAACCCACTATCTTCCAGATGCTGTTTATGTAAGTAACTCAATCATTGTGTCATTTCCATAGGAAAACTGTAACTTTAAATCAGGGTTCTTTATTTTATATTCTCACAGAACCATATTCCTTTCCTATGTAGCACATACCTCAATTGGTAATTTTACATTCATGAGTGTGATGTGTAGATTAATTCTTTCTTCTCTCCTGGAATCCAAGAAAATATAAAAGAATTCCATGTTTGTTTTTGTCTATTGATCTCCTTAGGTGCACTATTTGGGATAGAGTTAAGTCACTTACTTTGAATGGATGATGTTACATATATTTTCTAAGGTTGGTCTCACATTTAACTTGCAGTTTCCAAGAATAATTTTTAAGAAAAGGTAAAAATGAGAAGAAAGATATTATGGAATAAAGAACTTAATGTTATTCTTTATCTCTAAAGGAATTAACTGCTCAGATTAATTCAATCATCTGATTCCCAAGCTAGGTGAGAGTTCCATGTTACTTACATATATTCAGACAAAATTCACAAAACAGGAATTCATGTCATCCCTAGTACAAAGCTAATAACCAGATTCTTGGTGTGACACCCATCTCACTGAGCAGAAATTACAGACCAGAAAAAGATGGTCAGAGTATAAAGTGGTCCAGAATGTGATACTCTCCAGGTACAGTGCTCATAGCTGATAATTTGACTTAAACCAAAATGGACTTAGAGTCCTCTGAGGAATAGATGGATTCAATATACTTCAGGTCACAGTTCAACAATATTGTTTTACTTGACCAAATTTTTGTAAGACCTTGGAATTATCATTGGCTTTAAAATTTTACTTCCTGATTTGTGGGATGCAATGAAAGCAGTCCTCAGAGGAAAATTTATTGCACTGAGTTCCCACATTAGGAAGACAGAACGAACACAAATAACCTGATGCTACAACTCAAACGTCTAGAAAAAGAAGAGCAAGCCAAGCCCAAAGCCAAAAGAAGTCAGGAAGTTATAAGGATTAGAGCAGAAATTAATGCAATAGAGACTAAGAAAACAGTAGAAAGGATCAATGAATCAAAGAGTTGGTTCTTTGAAAGAATAAATAAAATTGATAAGCCCCTGGCCAACCTTATTTAAAAAAGGAAAGAAAAAACTCACATTCATGCAATAAGGAATGAAAAAGCTGAAATTACTACAGACTCGGTGGAAATACAGAAAATCATCAACACCTATTTTGAAAACCTCTACTCTCCTAGGTTAGATAATACTGAAGGAATAGACGGATTCCTAGATACATATGAACTACCAAAGCTGGATCAGGAAGATGTAAAACTGCTGAGTAACCCAGTTTTTATTAATGAAATTGAAAATGTAATTAAGTCCTTGCCAACAAAGAAGATCCCAGGCCCAGATGGATTCACTGCAGAATTCTACAAGAAATACAAAGAAGACTTAATGCCGACACTCCTCAAACTCTCCAATGAAATTGAAAGGGAAGCAATTCTTCCTAAGTCATTCCTGGAAGCAAATATTACTCTAGTACCAAAACCAGAGAAAGGACCAACTAAAAAGAGAACTATAGGCCAATCTCCATAATGAACATAGATGCAAAAATTCTCAATAAAATATTAGCAAACAGGATACAGCAAATCATCAAGAACATTATTCACCCTGACCAAGTGGGATTCATCCCAGGAATGCAGGGATGGTTCAACATACATAAATCAATAAATGTAATCCACCATATCAATAGAGCCAAAAGTAAGAACCACATGATCATCTCTATAGATGCAGAAAAAGCTTTTGATAAGGTCCAACACTCATTCATGATATGAACCTTACAGAGAATGGAATAGATGGTCTTTACCTCAATATGATAAAGGCCATCTATGACAAACCTACAGCCAGCATCATATTAAATGGCCAAAAACTGAAAGCCTTTACCTTAAAATCAGGTACAAGACAAGGATGTCCCCTGTCACCGCTCCTATTCAACATAGTACTGGAAATACTAGCCAGAACAATTAGACAAGAGAGAGAAATAAAAGAAGTAAAGATAGGAAAAGAGGAAGTTAAATCATAATTATTTGCAGATGACATGATACTTTACATAGAAGACCCCCAAAAGTCCATTGAAAAATTCCTAGATATAATAAATAAATTCAGCAATGTAGCTGGATACAAAGTCAATACTCAAAAATCAATAACATTCCTATACATTAACAACAAAAATACTGAGAGAGAAGTAAGAGAAGCCACACCCTTCACACTAGCATCCCAAAAAATGAAATACTTAGGAATTAATCTCACAAAAGAAGTAAAAGAGCTATACAAGGAAAATTATAATACCCTAAAAAAGGAAATTGAAGAGGACCTCAGAAAATGGAAAGACATCCCCTGTTCATGGATAGGAAGAACAAACATTGTGAAAATGGCCATTCTCCCAAAATTACTATACAGATTCAATGCAATCA
>PVJX010015708.1:29299-42118 GCA_004027295.1 Dolichotis patagonum
ATAGATCTAGAGAAATCACTCCTAAAATTCATCTGGAACCAGAAGAGACCTAGAATAGCAAAGGCAATTCTAAGCAGCAAAGGCAAGGCAGGAGGCATCACAATCCCTGATTTGAAATTATACTACAAAGCTACAGTAATAAAATCAACATGGTACTGGAATAAAAACAGACCTGAAGATCAATGGAATAGATTGGAAGCTACAACCACAACCACAAACTCACTCAACCACATTGTCTTTGATAAAGGGACCAAGAATGTCTGCTGGAAGAATGACAGTCTCTTCAACAAATGGTGCTGGAAAAATTGGCTATCCATATGCAGAGGACTAAAACTAGACCCATGCCTATCACCATGTACTAAACTAAAATCTAAATGGATCAAAGATCTAAATACTAAAACAGAAACACTAAATCTGTTGGAAGACAAAGTAGGTAAAAACCTCGAAGATATAGGGATAGGTAGAGAATTCATGAACAAAAATCAAACCGCATGAGAAATACTTCCTAGAATAAATAACTGGGACCATATCTTATTAAAGAGTTTCTGCATGTTGAAAGAGACTTTCAGCAGAGTGAAAAGAAAACCCACAAATTGGGAAAAAAATCTTTGGATTGTCCATCAGACTAAGGACTTCTCTCTAGAACTTTAAAGAATTAAAAAATAATCAGACCTTCAAAATTCAAATACCCACTCCAAAAATGGGCATCTGAAATGAATACACAGTTCTCAGATGAAGAAATACGAATGGCAAATAAATACATGAAAAAATGTTCATCATCATTAGTCATTAGAGAAATGCAAATTAAAACCACTCTGAGATTCCATCTCACCACAGAAATAATGGCCAGGATAGAAAATACTACCAACAACAAATGCTGGAGAGGCTGTGAGGAAAAAGGAACTCTTCTGCACTGTTGGTGGGAGTGTAGACTGGTGCAACCATTGTGGATGTCAGTCTGGAGATTCCTCAAAAAGCTGGGTCTAGAGGTCCCATTTGACCCAGCTATCCCACTTCTGGGCATATTCCCAGAGGAACTGAAAACATCATACCACAGTGATATATGTGCACCCATGTTTATAGCAGCACAATTTGTAATAGCCAGATCTTGAAAACAACCTAAGTGCCCATCAACTGAGGAATGGATTAAACAGTTGTGGTATTTTGTATACAATGGAGTACTACTCAGCTATAAAGAATGATCACATTGAGATATTTATAAATAAATGGACACAACTTGAGACCATACTCATAAGCGAAATAAACCAAACTCACATGTGTAAATACCGTATAGTCTCCCTAGTATGAGAGTTGGTAAGAGTATATAAGATTTTATAGTAATCATGATTTCCCATTTCATTGCTTTGGGGCCATTCAATGTTTTCATACATCAGTTGGAATGGTTTTATTCTGTTTTGTTTGACTTTATTATGTGTGATGGTATGAACAGCTGTTTTGAATAAAACAAAACATTATGGTGGCCATTGCTGATTTAATATCATCTTCCTTAGAAGTCCTACCATGCTTCTACTCTGCTATTACCATTGGTTCTATCATGTTGTGTCTTATTGGTATTTTAATATATGTGATAGTATAAACGAATCTTTTTATTGAAAATGAGATATAGTAGCCATTGATCATAGTTATTCAGTTCAAAATGTCCTGTAATTTTTTCACCCTCTTGAATGGTTTTATACTATTGTATAGTGTTTGATATTATTGTATTTGAAACTATGCTCAACTATAGCAGAGAAAGAGATATTTTGATAGCTACTGTTAATGTCCGGTTGTCTTATTGTAAAGTGTTGTGTTGGTTATGTTGTTCTGTTCTGATCTGCTTTGTTCTGCCCTCTTTTGTTTTATTCTCTTTAAAATAAAAAAAAGAAAAAAAATTTTACTTCCTGGTAAGACATCAGAGTCCAGTCTGAGTGGGTTCTATTAAGCAGTGGAATTATATGCTTTATAAGCCAGCTTAGATGAAAAACCTGCGCTTTAGTAAGCTGTGCTCTAATAGCCAGTGTTTTGTAATCATTTTCGTTTGTGGGGGGTTTATGTTATGGTTCTGGGAACTGAACCCAGAGCATTATGCATGTTAGGCAAGTTCTCAACTTCTGAGGTACATCTCCATGATCACTTTACTATTCACTTTTGACCTCTATGATCTAAATTTGATGGAGGAAGCTCTAGTGGAAAAAAAAAGATTAATACGGAGAGAAGTCTGTTGGGTAAGCATGGGTCACAGTAACGGGTTGAATTCCTGCCTCTATCTAAACTTTTATATAAAGTGTCCAACTGTAAACCTTTCGATAAATTGCATATACCTTCTAATCACACATTTCCTCAGCTGGAAATGGGAAGCTTGTCTTCAAAAATTATATATAAAAGAATAATATATGTAAAGCACTCAACTTACAAAGTATAATGAATGCTATTTTTGTTGACTTTCTTCACTCAGGATTTTAATCAGCTATTATTTTAAGAAACCCAAGCTTTGATGTGCTACTATGAATGGATATAACAGGAATTTTCATTTGTGATGCAAAGAGCATCTGAGGCCAGGCTAAGCCTGGCTACTGGCTTTTGTTCTTTTCCCTTAGAGGACTTGGGAAAGACCCAGTGAATGCTTTTTAAAATCTAAAATAGAAAAAAGTGATTCCCCAGGGCTTGGTAGATGATGGGGCCTTACAGAATCTGGCTGCTTATTCTCAGTCTGGTGGCAGCAGGGCAGACGCACAGGGCCTACCTCAGGGCCTTTTGTTCACAGCTGAGCCTGCAACTGAGGGTGCTCGTGAACACTTTGTAATTCAGGTATTAACCTGGCTTGCTGAGCTACCAGAGCCTCTCCCCAGTGGTTTCCGCAAAAGTTTTAAATTTGTCAGCTCATTTTTCACTTGCAGCATCCAAGTCTGGAGATGGCAAATGGTCTTGGTGTGACCCAACTCTGATGAGCACACAGAATATTTTTAAACAGAATCTTCCATTTTTAATATGACTTCGAGCATCCTGGTCAAAGAGAAGTCAGGGGACATCAGGATGTATAGTTGGAACTGAATCCACTCCCAATGGTTATTCAAAGAGAGGAAGTGTGTTTTTAAGAGTTTTAAACACAAGCAAAGGACTGGGATACAAAGGACCAGAAATTTAGTGCAATTAGAGACTTTGGACTCAAAAAGTGGAGATAGGGATAAGGTCAGGGAAGGATACAGAGATGGGTTTTCCTACATTCATAAGGCACGAGAAGTTCACAAACATGAGGTGGACATGGAGATGCCAGAACAACTGGATTACATTTATATAATGTTATTTTCACCCCAGTGGACTTTGTAGAGGATAAAGAAAACAAAATACCAGTAAACAAAGGTAAACAAAATACCAGTTAGGACACTTCTTAAATTACATATATATATATATATATATATATATATATATATATATCATATATATATAATTTATATATATGTATATATTATATATATATATATATATATATATATCAAAAAAATTGCCAGGGAAAGAAATACTTTATAAATATTTGAATACTAAATTTACTGAGGTACCAGGAGATTAATACAAGCTACCTCTGGCCTCTACATTTACAAGAGGTGCTCCAAGTAGTGGCCATTAACCTCCAAACCTTTATTAGTGTGGTTAGTAATATTAGGCTGAAGTGTGTATATGTTTTTTGGTGGACTCTGTCTCTTTTCCTCAAGGGTCTTGATTTACCATTTTTAAGATCATAAAATTGGAAAACCAAACTCCATTGGAGTAAAGAGGATCACTCGTCACTGAACACATAGTCCTGCTCAGGGCGTCCTCTGATCACCAAGCAGTGATGTTTTCGGAAGGAAACTGTTTTAAATTGGAAGCATGAAACTACACATGCAAATATTTTTAAACTAGGGTTAATACTCAAGGACATTTTGCATCTATGCATACTAAGATGAGAATTTATTCCTGATCAAATTATTGTATAAACTGTGATAGATAAATTTGACTTCTTAGTGTACCCAGGCAATTCAATGAACATTTTTAACCAAAGGTCCTATCTCCCAAACTGTTGTATTCTCTGCAACATGTGTGCATCCACAAGCTCGTACTATGCCCTTAGAGAATTTATTCAAACTAAAATAAGGTGATCAGTGCTGATCTAACCAGTCTCTAGTGGAGGTATACTAAGAGAAATTGTGTAAAAACAGTAAACCACAGAGTTAAACACACTACAGGCTCACATGAAATCACTCCTATTTTTCTGCTTGTAGGATGCAGTCCCATGTAATACAGTATCTGATAATTTGGAGTCCAATCAGGCTAGTGTCTGTCTTGTGAATCTGAGTCAGTTATGGTCCCTCTGCCTCCATTTTCTCACCCGTAAAATGGGAGAGGGAGCAGTTATTTTAGCTGGTTAATGAAGTGTATGTGATAATCTGTTTTCATTTGCCCTTGTTCAAAGTGTGGTCACAATAAACTGCCACAGCTGTTACTGAATGAGCTCAACACAAAGCAGGGGTAGTTAAAGACAGGTTTGTGTGGATCACAGCAATTGGCACAGAAAAGGAAAATCTGGCACAGTCCTCTTTTAACTAACTTAACTGGTGAGGAGTACATAGGAGAGGTGGCATCCTGTGCTGTAAAGAATCAGGAGAGAAGCCAAATCTAAATACTTTCTTTTCAATGTAATTCATTGTATAACAAGATTATACCAATTTTGTTAACACCAAATATATCTGAGCATTGATTAAGTACTACGCTGCATACACAATATGCGATTTTCTAATAGAAGAAGGGAGAAGCAAATAAAGCTTCACTTAATGCTTCCCGGAGTAAGCAAGACATAGGGAAGTAATAGTAAAGGGTTGAATCTACTATTTATGGAATAGTATCTGTACTCGATGCCAAAGCACAAGAATTTATTTTTTGTCTTGTTTTCTTGTCTTTCCTAATGAGGAAAAAGTTAATTTTTCTGTTAGAAATATAACCAGAAATGCTGATTGCTTGAAGAACTAAGTCACAGAGGCAATGGAAGATTATGGTTTTTCAAGAGAATCTCCGATAGGGACACAGAAAGTCCTTGTATGTCTATAAAACTTGGGCCCCCGTCATGGGAGGCAGAATCATTTTCTATTTCTAAGCAAACTTTAATATTTTTCATCTGGAATTATTTCTATACTGTCAGCAGAAAAAAATCTTTGCATGTGGCTGTGTATTTATGAGTTTTATCTTTAAACAGATTTGTAACTAAAAACAGAAATATCTTTTATGGGAGACAGCTGGTTGGGAGATTAAAGATACACATGGAGAGAGAGGGGCTCAAATTAACAAACATTCCTAGACATACAATGTCTGTGAGTATTAGGAAACATTTAACTCATGACCTAAAAACATCTAATCCTCACCAGTTTCCCAGTATAGGTTTCAGCCTATTGAGCACTTAAAAGAAAAAAAAAGTCTTGGAAAGCCTAGTACAAAGCAATAACGCCTCAATATCTGAGGAATATAGATAACTATAAATACTATGTGAACAAAAAATTGGAACTGCTATATAGTTTTGTCTATGGAATTCAGGAAAAAAAAATAAAGACCAGATTAACCAGCCAAACCAGGCCAGTTCTGAGCTCACTTTCTCTTTGAATACAAAAAGATGTGTGCTTAAAATTTTGGATTTGATGTCTAAATTTTGAGCATCTTTAACATGTGTGCTGAGAGTGTGCTGCAGTTGCAAGATAGCTAGTCCTGGGCTTATTTTCCAAAGGCGGTGATAAATGTGAATTTACAGACCTTTTTATTTAACTTGGGTTTAACCCTTTGAATCTTGTGAGTCAGTTCCCATACTAAAGAATCCAAGGATCAAAACATCTTTGGTTAATCTCTTCCTAGTCCAACAATGACTCTTTCAATAAATAGCCAGAACTCAGGTCATTCTCAGGAGTGAGCTGCAGGAGATGGTTTGAAGGTGATTACTTTCATATGATGAACTCCTTGTCCCATATTCTTGAAGATGACTTAATTTCTCAAATCATTTGAACAAGACCAAGGCTTAGAGTCACCCTCATAGTGGTAAAAACCAAGATGTAACCCTAAGAATTCAGATTTCTTTGGAAGTTAACTTAAATTTTAGGCTTCATTGTTGATCTTGAAGAATATACAACAAAATTAATGCCACTGAACTTGAGAGGAATAGCAGGTTCTAGAAAACTTAGCTCTACATTCTTAACAAGTCACATGTTATTTGATTCCCTGATAAAGTACTTACTGCCTAATTGACCTAGCAGAAAGGGAATCGTAGAGAAAGGACACTTCTATTTATGAACTGGGTTGAATACCAGGCTTTTAGGGTTTTTCTGTGAAGCCCATTGTCAGATGTGAAGTCATTTCAGCAGAACAGGACCCTCCAGGACGGGATGTCCACAAGCATATCCTTGCTTATCTTATACTAGGTAACTAGCTCCTCGGCATCACTCCCCCAAAGTTTCTTGCTTTCTGTCTTCTCAGTCTGATAGTTTTTGTGACCAGCTCATCTCAGTTCTGTTTGATTTTCAGCTCTAAAATTAAGGATCCTTCCTAAAGCTCCCTGAATTTCAGAGCTCAATTATCCTTCCTCTTGAGATGAGTGGAGTTTTGTTTCTGGGGTAATGTGAGGCTATATTTTTGCTTCTGAGTTAAGATTATTTAAGACCAAAAGTAATTGTATTTGATGGTTTTACTCTGGATCTCAACTGTCTTTTCAAGGAGAAGCACAGAAATATATTCTTGGAACTGTTAATGAAATCACTGGGGCAGGAAGTGGCTTATTATTGCAAATCTATTGCTATAATCTGTTTTCAAAAATGAAAGCTCCGTTGGTATGACAAGTATCTTGAAGTACCACCTTCCTACTGACAACAACATAATTATTATTATCATTGTTATTACTCCATAGAGGCTTATTTACAAACTTTTATGACAAGTATGTTTAATCTGGTTTGCTGCCAGACACCAGGTGTCCTTTCCTCTGTCTTTGTTAACGATGCCTACAAACATCAGCTGAAAATACTTTTGTCTTACTGTGACCATGTCTATGATACAATGTGGCAAAAAATGAATGAACATTAGGGGATTGAACCATGTTCACAGGTTTGGCATTGGTGTCGCTGCTACTGTTGCTGCTGCTGCTGTTTTTGTGGTTGTTTTTCTTGCTACTAAGACAGGGTATGATCTAAACCAGATAATACTAAGCTCTTCGGTTAAGAATCTCATTTTCTCCAGAAAACATCAAGACAAACTTTTGACCTCATTTCAAATATTAGGATACTAAGGACCTAAGAGGTCATGTGATTTGACCAAAATCATCAAAGTGAATTAGAACCATTTTTCAGACACGTACTTTCCTGGCCTTAAACCTTAAACCATTGTCTAATTCAGTCTTTCATGATGAACCACAAACTCGCTCTTGGTTGACATCCAACAATCAAAATGTTCTTTCAAATTTCCAATGCTAAGAGCATTTAGCAGTAGTAAAGGAAAGTTCCTTCTAATTTCTTAGTGGGAGTCACCATCAAGAGGTGGGAATATACAGATGGGAGCTTTCCCCTTTCCTGAGCACAGCTATGCATGTTGAAAGCTAAAATACCTTAGCACTGTGCTGTATGAACACACAGCTGTGGAATGTCTTGCAGGGAAGATGTTTATTTTCACTGACCCTTACTCTCCCATGCTTTAGTTCTATTTTTTTATGGGTCTAAGTGTGAACAATCATCATGCACATGAGATCTTCGAGCTGCTTCCGGAGCATTTTGGAGACCAAACTCTGAAAACCACAGTACAGCCTGCCTTCCTGAAATGTCTCTCTGAAGAAAGATGGAGGCAGGGCTGGAAGAGAATACAGCATGGGTAAAATCCAAGCTGAAGAAGACTCTTGAACCTCAGTGGCTGAATAGGAAAGGTGTTGTAATGATTAGCAGACATAGCAAGTCCTTCTGGTACTGGCCTTTTTTTGTTTTCCAACTAGCTCTCTTTGTAACTCACAGAACTTGCTTCCAAGTGGTTTTTGCTTGGTCTAAACATTCTGGCGGGTGTTGCAACTTCTCCCTTGATGAAGAGAAAATGAAGTCTACTGAATGAATTCCATGTGTGGAGTGCCACATTTCAACATATTTTTTGAAGATAATATTCATATAATATGAAAATCACCATTTTACACACACACACGCACACACACGCACACTTCTAGAGTATTCAAAATGTTGTTCAATCATCAGCATACCTTATTTCAAAATTTTTCCATCACATCATCCCTCTGAGTCACGTCAACCATACGAAACATGAAGAAAAGTAGTGTCAGAGAACTACAGTGGCATAAACCGAAACTGGGAGTAGTAAAACTAATACTCAATACTAGTGCTTCACTTGGAATCAAGCTCACCTGAGTTGGTTCTCCAGAGGCTGCTCACAATAAGGTTTCTTGATATGCAGAGTCACAAGTGTCATGAAACCTATTCTCCTCTTATATGAAACTCAGAACACAGACAGAAGAGAAATAAGTCCTGGTGTCATACTTGAAATTACACCAAGAAAAAATTAGAAGGCTACTAAGAGATTAAACCCTTCAAATCAGGAAAGGAAGACTGCATTTGATTAAATGGCTTTGATACAATTGGAGCAGCCATGGGCATGAATTTAATAAAAGAGGAAAAGTGAAAAGGAAAAGTGTGAGTTACCATCAGAAAGCCCACAGGTATCTTCACATGTGCATCAGCCTCTTGCCATTCCTATTTTAGTTATAACTTTACAAAACTCTTGAGCAAGATCCCGTGATGGATAAGGCTACACTACATTGTTAGCTGACATTATTAATGGATCCAATGGATCAAGCAGCATGTGTAGGAAAAGGTCAAGGTTAACATAGATGGGAACCACTCCATAGGAAGAGTGGCTGTGAGAGTAAGGATAGGAAATGCTGGACTCACTCACTAGGGCAAGATGAACTGACGTCAGGTGAGCCTCAGAATTCTTGTTTTGGACATCAGGGAAATCCTAGGAGAGAAGGGACACTGGGCAAGTCTTTGGGTCTCTCTCTCTCTGTCTCTTTCTCTCTCTCTCTCTCTCTCTCTCTCTCTCCCTCCCCCTCTCATATTGCTGCTCTTTTATTGCACAGTCTGTTCGTATGTGCTCCAGAAGCCCCTGCCATCCCTTTCTCTTCCCAGGTTGGAGTGAGAACTGGATGTAGTCCTTTTTCAGATGAATCTATGCCTTTCTTTGGATATAGAAGTCTGGCCTCAGGTCATCAGTGTAGCTTCTCTCTCACTGTTGGCCAGTTAGCTGTCTTTTCTTCCAATTTATGTTAATTTTTGAGTCTAGGGTTTACTGTTGAGTCTTGCCACAGAAGTCCATTGTCCTTTACTCTTGTTTTTTTTTCCTTCAGTTGCACGTCTCCTGTTGTAATTCTTCACTGTCTAAAACTGCTGAGGTCTTCTCAATAAAACAAAATATTTTACGGAAGGCATAGTGGTGCACCCTGTAATCCCAGCACTTGGAAACCTGAGACTGGAGGATTGCTGTGCGTTCCAGGCCAGCCTGGGCTACAAAGTGAATTTAAGGTCAACCGGAACTGCATAGTGAAAGATTGTCTCAAAAAGAAAAATTAAAAATTCAAAAATTTCCATCAATAATTAACATAATGTACATGTCAATTCTCCCAAAATTGATCTGTATGCTTGTATGTTTAATATAAGTGTCATCAAAATCATAGCAAGGTGTTTGAAGATACATACAAGCCTAGTATAAAAAGTATATAGTAGAGCTTGTATTTTCAGTACTAGGAAATTAACCATTGCCTTCACAATAACTGCTTCTCCAAACCTTTTTTATTTTTTAAAACAAGGTTAAGCTAGGTCACTAATTTTCCCAGTCTAGGCTCAAAACTGCCATCCTGTTTGCTCAGCCTTTCAGAGTGCTGGAATTACAGGGGTGCGCCACTATAACTAGCTAGGTGAAGCAATTTTTTAAAAGGAGAAATCAAATGGTTGTTGTGCTTGATGTCAAGACTTATTATATAGCAACAGTAATTGAGACAACCTAGGATTGGCAGAAGGAAAAGAAACAGAGTAAAGCAGAACAACGCAATAAAACAGAGAACCCAGTTATAGGCATATATAAATATGTTCAACTGATTTTTCCAGATTCACCTAAGTATAGCCTTCTAAAACAAAAAATAGTTCTATAACATTTTGATATCTGTGAGTAAAGTACATATAAACAAAAACTCAGTCCTGGACTTGAAATTTACAACTTGCCACAAATTAACACAAAATGCATTATAAATTTAAATGTAAAGCAGAAAAAGTAGCAAAAGAAAAATAGGATTAAATAATCAGATTCTAGAGTTAAACAAAAAGGCTTGTTTAGTGTCAGTCTTGACACTAAAAGCATGAACCACAAAAGGAAAACACAGCAATTTACACCTCATCAAATTTTTAAAAGTTCCCTCTTTGAAATATCCTATTATGTAAAATAACAACCCTAGGTATGCTCATACCACCTTGTTTGAAAGCCTATATTGTTAGTGTTCTGGGCTCTTTGCTATTGTTGTTTATATGTCTTTTTAGTTTCATGTTTTTCTAAGAATTTGTTTTGTTTTGTCTTGGTTTGTTTTGTTTTTCCCTCTAATACAGAAAGGATAGGTATACAAGTAGAGACTTATGCATGCGTAGAACTTCTAAAAATGTTTATGAGAATCGATAATATAATGCACGATGAAATGAACAACTACTTTGAAGAAAAAGAGACACTAAGGTACCCAGTGCTGATTCTGTAGTGTCATGATGTGAAATCCAGCAATACTATTATTCTTCAGAGTGATTTTAGTCTGTTTTATTTTGTTTAATTTCAACATGCATGAAGGTATGGAAAGCTATTTTGAAGAGAATGAGAGACATTATGACAGCCATTGTTGACTTCCTTATTAGGTCTTGAAGACCTAAAATGCCTTCATCATCCTGTTCTGATCAGTTTTATACTATTTTGCTTTGTATGAATTCATTGTATGTGAAGATATAGACAACTATTTGGAAGAAAACAAGAGACAATATGATAGACAGTGAAGATCTCTCGTTGTCTTGCTTTGAAATCTGTAACTAAAATTGTTGTGATATGTTTGTTCTGTTTAATTTTACCCTCTTAAAAAATAAATATCCTATTAAGATGAAAACACAAGCTACCTACTATGGGAAAATATCACCAAATCAAATATCTGACACAGGATTGGCAGGCAGCTAGAGTATACAAATAATGCTGAAAACTTAAAATAATAATAAAAAAGCAAATGAAATAATCCAATTAGAAGATAGGCAAAGTACAGGAAAAGTATTTCACCAAAAAGAAAAAAAAGAAATAATGGCAAAGAAGGCCATAAAAAGATGATCCTCACTGGCCATCATGGAAATGAAGATTAAATCTACAAACAGATACCAGTGCACAGCTGTTAGAATGACTATAATAGCAAATTCTGAAAACACCAAACTCTGGCAGTGTAACAAACAGTTGAATCATTCATTTCACATTGGTAGGCCTGTAAAACTGTACCACCACTTTGGAAAATGCTTTAGCAGTATCATGCAACTGTTATATAACCCAACAATTGACCTATGACATTTATTCTAGAGAAATTCATAAGAGCTTATGTTTACCAAAAAATCAAGACATGCATATTTGTTTCAGTTCAGTTTCAACAGGCAAACTTATAAATACCCTAAATGTGCTTCAACAGGGAAATGGTTAATCAGTCTCTTGTATATCTATACCATAACTCTATGACAATAAAAAAGGAATGACTCATTTCTATACACAGCAATTAAGGAGAATCTCAGAATTATTTTGAATGAAAAAGCCAATATCAAAATACTACAAAATGTGTGATCCCATATATGTCTTGAAATATTAAAATTATAGAGAATGAAATTAATAATTTCCAGATCTTTGAATTGGGGTTGAAGATTAATAAGTATAGCTGTAAAGAACTAGGGCAAAGCAGCACTGTGGTGCATAATTGGAATATGATAGTGGAAGTTATGCAAATCAATACATGTGGTAAAACTGTATGCAATTACTCAAACACACTCAAAAATAAATTCATATGTAACTGATGAAATCTCCATATATCTTGTAAATTATACCAATGTCCACTTCCTACTGTTGATGCTGTGTGAGTTTTTTTTGCAAGATAATACCTTTGGAGAGGTTAATCGAAGACTCATGGGGCCACCTCATAGATTACTTTGTAACTCCTTGTGAATCTATAACTATTTACAACAAAAAGTAAAAAATGGAAAACAAGCATTCCTTTTAGAGTGGTAGCCCTGCAAATGATCCCCCTTGTTTCCTTCTATGAAAGAGAACCCATAGTATCCTCTCATGCTTCTCTCCTGTATTACTTCTATTGCTTATAATCTCATTTCCCTTCTACCAATTCATTCCGATTTATGTTCTTGAGATCTCTCAGATGCTTTGGCCTCTTCTCAGTTTTCTAAAGGGATATGATTGTGTGGTAAAATTCACCTAACTCTGCCCTAAAGGACACTTATCTGATGAAAGGTAATTGAGTAGGGAGATGGATCGCCATTTGCCAACATGAGGTTACACAACTTACTTTGCCTTTTGTCATTTTTCTATATTTCCTTACTTTGAGTGGTGTTCCAAAGCTTTCTCTGCTTATGTGGCAAATTACCTGTTACACCCTCAGTTCCTGGAGGGGCAGTGGCTCCCCCACAGGCTCCTGGCTTCCTCACAGAGTCCTAACTCCCCTCTGTGGGCTCCTGGCTCCCTAAGTTGTAAGGCGAATGCTGGGTG
>PVJX010015709.1:0-41943 GCA_004027295.1 Dolichotis patagonum
CTTTCACTATATGCATGGCTTTATACTATTGTGTTATGTTTGATATTATTGTAATTGAAACTATGCTCAACTATAGCAGAGTAAGAGATATGGTGTTAGATACTGTTGATGTCCAGTTGACTTAATGTAAAGTACTGTGTTGCCTATGTTGTCCTGTTCTGATCTGCTCTGTACTGCCCCCTTTTGTTTTATTCTCTTTGAAATTAAAAAAAAAAAACAAAATAAAATAAGAGAATGAAAGTAATAAGTTTAAAAGTAATGGGTATTGTTGTACTTGGGGGCTATTAATGTATCACAACTAATAAAGTACCTTTTTAGAATGAAGAAGGACAATAACAGAGGAAGTCACTTATTATATTTCATGATTCTGTATATATGGATTCTATTAAAAGTTAAAAAGAATTATGCAAGGACTCGATGTAAACTGGGTGCTTAGAGTAATTTCACTGAAGTGGAGTTTTAGTACATTGGAATTTTGTCTTTATTTCTTTATTGCTTGAAGTGGGATTTTACATTCAGACTGTTTTCCCTACAGCTTGGAAGTGACCCTACTTTGAGGAGAGTATATTTGCAGTTGTATGATTTGCTTCTGCCATCAGATTTGCTTTGTGTAACATGTTGTAAACTCTATATAAATCCAACCAGTGTGTAAATGTGTTTGCGTAGTGTACTTTGGTTTCCTGATATGTGTCAGCAGAAGAACATGCCCTTGCATGGCTGTACATCCCCAAATCACAGATCAGTGGATTGTGCCTGATCCAACTTGCAGCCTTGACCTAAGTATATTTTAGTTTAATGAGCACCAATCAGACTATAAAGGAACTTCCCTTCCCATATATTCATAAGAATAACAATAAATGTCTGCTTTGTAGGTCTTTTGGAATTTTAGGTTGATGTATGTGAAACCGTGATTAATGGAAACGTGGCCCTGGAGCTGGGGTGTTGCTGTTTTAAACAAACTTAACTATATATGCTTGGCCTTGGGTCAGGTTTCCAGGAAGGAAACACTTAAAAGTGTATTAAAATAGCAATGCTTGTTGTACAGAGAAAATTTGACATAATTGGCACATGTATTAACTTAGAAGTATAAAATGTGCTTGTAGCACTTGGGTAACAAAATTTTGTGTCCAAAATATTAATGAAATTTGTTGTCTGGATGGTAACTATGCCTATTAAAATAATAGAAAAGAGAATGAACTTAGAACATGACTGATTAGTATGCAAAGAATATTTTGAGGGAATAGAGAGATTTTAAAGAAGTAGAATTTTCTGAGTTGGAAAATGAGCTGCTTTTTACCAAGTGAAAATGTGCCCATTAAATCTCAGTATGTGACACAAATCCAAAATCGGTTTTAAATTGAGGTTCTGTCATGGTCTTACAACAGAAATCAAACAAAAATTGTGTTCATAGAGTTGCCCTTTGAATGGATGTAATTGATTTTACAAGAATATAGACACTGTCTCATGACATGAAGCTAAAAATCCTCAAATTATCACTCAAATCATGAGAGATGGAAGAAGGAGGAAGAGATAGAAGAGACAGAGCAGGAGAGAGAGAGGAGCAGAGAGAGCAGGGGATTGTAACTATATTTTGACATGTAAAATAACATAAAATCAAAATGAATAGAATAAAATGGGATAAATAAAAAATTTTTAAGTTGTATTGGCCTAAGCACAACAAACCTACATTAAAAGATGTTAAGACTTTTTTCAAATACTAAAATTTTCACTTCCAAGAAATACATTTAGAGAACTATTGAATTTTCTAGGAGACATTTCCCATCACTATTTTCAGGTGTGGCAAAAGGTGATAAAAAAAAAAAGGAATGCTGCCAAGAAGATAAATAAATAGACTGGGAAATATATTAAAGGTGCAGAACATAAACTTAATGAAAGATAGCAAGACCCCATAAAATTCTGAGCCAGTGTAAGCAACTTACAGTTTTGATTCCAATATGATTTCAGCAATACTATGAAGTACTGACTTCTGAATTTTGCTTCTTCGTTGTATTTTTTAACTAGAGCCTTTAATACAGAATCTTGGCTCTATCTGTTGTGTAAGATATGTAGCAAATAAACATGCAGCTTGTGTGTTGCTTTATGTGTCTCTCTTATCAAGAGGACCCACATCTGGAATTGAAAAAGATCAGAGAAATCATATGACTACTGTGGTAAATTACAATGTAGTGAAACATAAAATAGTCATTTGGGGCCATTTTAGTGAAAGTAAGCCTTGAAAATATTTGTAGGACGAGGTTCCTGGTGTTGTAAACATCAAGTATTTGGGCTTTGACATAAAAAAAATTCAATGCGATTAGATTAGATTAATCAAGAGACTTAATAATAGGATATGAACAATGGTAACTGGATAGCCACAAGGTAAATGTTTGTGTATTTCTTTTTCAAAATTTTAGCTTTCATATAAATTCAGATGACAAAAACTTTTGAAGTAATTAAATAATTTGGTGTGCCATATGATAGAAGCCAGAACTGAGGTGATTAGCAATAATCCAGCTAAGAGTTGTAGGTCATTGCGAAGACCCTAAATTTTATGAGTATTTTGAATGTTCAGAATTCACTAATTTTTGCTGGGTTTTATTTAGAATGTGAGAGGAAAAGAGAAAAAGTAGAGGGAAAAAAGCAAAACTTTAAGCTAATTTGTAGCATTGACAATAACCGAGGAAAGGATGAATAACTGTAAAAGACATTTTAATTTGTGTGTATGCATACATTCATATAAGGTACATCTATATTTTTGTGAATCAGTTTTGTATAGGAACTTATTTTTAAAACAGTTTGAATTGCCTCTTAAATACCCATGCAAAATACTGAAAAGTCTTTATAACACATTAGTTTTAAATTTGAAGAAGAAAAATTGAGATAGAGGCTCATATGCTTGGGAGTTCTCTTATACCACTTGAAACTAAAAGATTTCATAAATTCATCAGTTGATAACAAATTCATGCAGATGAAAAGATTGAACCTTGGGGCATTCAAAGTCTAGAGTTGGAGAGTTTTTTAAAAATATAAATTACTTTATGTCAAACATGCTAAAATAAGAGTGAAAATATTAAGATACAATAAATATTAATTCAAGGAAACATTTTAAGGGGAAAGAGTAAACAGATCAAAAGCCATTGCTATGTCAAATAAGGTGAATAGTAATAAAAATTCAGCACTGTGTTTAGCAACTTTATCAATGACTTCCAGAATGATAAATTTTGGTAAAGCTAAGTTTCAGTGGTGTGATTAGATGAAGCAAAGTACAAAAGAAGCAAAGGACTTGAAAGCATGAATGAAGATGAAATTTTATGTAATATGAAATTTAATACAGCTAACAATAAGAATATAGTTAGCATAATGAAAATCTGGTATGGTTAGTGGAGTTTAGGTCTTGTCAAGGTGAAAGTTTCTGTAAGTATGAACTAATGAGATAACATATTAACATGGCAGTAAAAAATTGGATCTTTAATCAAAGAAATATGACTGCTAAATACATATTGTAATCACTTGGATAGGATTCTAGAAAAAAATAAATGAATTAGGATAGTTTTAAAGTAAAAACTGAAGAAATCTGAAAAAAATTTCAAAAAGTAATAACAATATGTTAAAATAGACCATATGAATGATATTTATATTACTGAAATGATTTAGGTTATATAAAAATTCAGGAAAATCAGTGGAAATTTTCTGTAAATCTCAAACTAGAATAAAGTGGTAAATACACTTATTTTTGAAAATGAGATAATTGAAATAAAAGCTTTGAATTTTTAATTAATAAAGACATGGTCTAGGGTAAGTTCATAAGGGTGTGTAGCTGAAAAGATGGAATAAGTCCTTTAGTTAAGATTATCAAGGATTTATGAATTAGAAGAATTAATTATGTGAATAATAAAATAACTAAAATATTTTATGAAGAAGTTTTCACTGAACACCAGTAAAATTGGAGTTAAATCTTCAAAACAATGAATTTAAAGCTACTTGATTGTCTCTAGGAGCCAGCAGGTATGTAAGTGTGTAATGCAATACTATTTGACAAGTTGAAGTACAAAAGGGTTAGAGGAGTAAAGTGATGGACAGCAAGAAAGCTCTGGAAGCAGCAGTGCACAACAATGATAAAACTTAGTTTGACTTCAACCGCACGCTATGAGAAAAATATGGAAAAGAAAGTCTGAGTTCTTGTGAGTTGAATGGACTGCACATGGTTTCATGCCCCTATAATCCCAGCACTTGGGAGGCTGAGGCAGGAGGATTGCTGCAGGTTTGAGACCATGCTGAGCTATATGGTAAGTTCAAAGCCAGCCTAAATTACATAGTTAGATCTTTCTCAGAAAACCAAAGGAAAAAAAAAATTCTCAATGGAACATTGAACGCAATCTAACTTCATTATGAGGGGAACAAGTTTTATATGGAGCAAATGATAATGAGAAGAGTTGAAGATAGAGAAATATATTAGACTATTAAGTGAGAGTCAAAAACAGCAAAGAGTTGAGACAACTAGAAGAAAAATAGAAAATGAATTTTTAAAAACTAATTGTAAAGCAATATTTAATTCTTGAGATTGAAGAATGATTAAAATATTCTGGTATTTTCTGTGATAACTGAGATAAATTGGGATAAATGACACAGACAGTTCTAGAACAAACCTGTATCAAGAGGCATCCATGATGCATGGGGAGGGAGGAAGGGACCCTGCCGTGAGCGTGCAGGTGATGAGGACCTGCTCCTCACCCCTGATGATGTGTGCCTGGAAGACTTTTGAAAATGGTCTTACTCTGGTCACATCAAGGTATTTCTTTATTTACTGTCAGTGATGGGACAAAGACCGTGACGGGGTCAGGTAGACAAATCTGGAACTGAAGAAGATGCAAGAATTCAGAATCCTGGCTGAGTATCACCAGTTAGAGTTGGTGCGGTTGCCTATCGGGACAGGTTCCAGGACCAAGCCTCAGCCAACACTAGCATACTGATAAGACAGAAAAGTGGACACAATTTGAAGAGAATGAATATGAGGTAGTGAAAAATTGCCTATGAAAATATATCCTAATCTTTTCTAGCCCTTACTTCATCTAGTGCTTCAGTGAAGAGAAAAAAGTCTTGATTAAATATAGTTTTCTATGAACAGTGGCTAACAAAACTGAACGTAGTTAGAGGAGACAGTATTCAATCCCTTGGAAACTGTGTTATATGCTCTTTCAAATATAAATACAGAGTCTCAATATTCCTCCCATGCAACCATTCCAATTCAGAAGGTGTTGCCATCTACATGAACTTTGAAAATTCTCATAGTTTTCTAATCTGTTTTTCTATTTTGATTTTTGCAATCCATTCCACAGTCAGACTAGCCTTACTAAACATAATAGGTATCATTTTCAGACTTGTGTTCAGATAGCTTCAAAAACTCCTTCCTTTACCCACACAAAAAAAGTGCTTTCAATAACATGTAAGAAACTTCAGGGCTTCTGCATGTTTACTTTTCTGATCTCATCTTATATTATTATTTTTCTTGATTCCTGTTCTGTCAAGACTGACTGACACCGTGTTCTGAAAACATAAAGCACAGATTCTGTCTTGTGGGATTTCTCCCTCTGGCTGGCAAACACTTTTTGCTCTATACATAGAGCTCATCACTCTATCACTTCTATCAAGGCTTTGCTGAAACACCTGAATTTTTTAAAAAAATTCAAGTCATCATCATACTTAGAACATTGCGCATTACAAAAGTTTTGATAATAGACAACTCCCTTATATTTTTCCTGGACTCTAACCTACAAAGCTACAGAATTTTACGTGTGTGTGTGTGTGTGTGTGTGTGTGTGTGTGTGTATGGGTTCCCCGACATGTGCACAGCATCTATAACAGCAATGTTATTGCTGTATGCTGTATTGCTTACTATTGCTGTATTGCTTACTATGTACTGTTTATTGCATAAGTAAATAAAAACTTGAGGAGCTAGTGCTATAGAATATGAAACAATACTTCTAATAAGGAAAGAGATACTAAACAGGTAATTAAATTAATAAGATGGGGTATTTTCCCTAAATGTCATACTGTGTTCATGGTAATTTAAGGATACCTTGCCCAACTTTGAAGGTCATGGAAACGTAACTATGTCTTGGCCTGAAGCCAATAATACGAGGTAATAAACAGGATTCTAGTCAAGATTTGTAAAATTTTTTTCACTTCAAAAGAGTGGAGAAGTTTGTTGTACTATCTGGAAAAGTGTTGATATATGACTCACTTTTCTGTTCCTGGCATAAAATATGACAGGTACAACGTACAGGAGAAAAGATTGATTTTAGCTCATGATTCAGAAGTTTCAGTCTATAGTTGACTGATTCAAGGGCGGAATCATCATAGCAAAAGAGCTTCAGAGATGTAAGCTGCTCACTGCCTGGCAGCTGGGAAACAGGGAAATAGGTGGAAAAGAAGAGGCCAGGGACATGTGTAACTTTCAAAGACACATTCCCAGTGACAGGCTTCATCCAGTTTAGCATCCCCTCCTAGTGAATCTATCCAATTATGGATTCATAATGGATTACCACATTGATAGTCATTACTTTTTTGAATAACTTATCTTCCACAAGCCCCACCTGTGAACATACAAGCATTTGGAAGACATTTTTTAGCCAAACCAAAACAATTGATATAATTCTTCTATTTTTGTATTGAACTCTGTTTTTTGCTGATAAAACTGTTGGATATTTATTGGATTGTTTCTTTCCTTCCCCAAAACAGAATCCATTAAGAAATAGACACAAATGTCAGGAAAAACAGACAGAATATCAGTTTTATGCATTACTAAATTGATTGTATAATTTTCCCTAAATCTACAGGAATAAGTACAGATCTACATAATGTTTTTAATTACCTTAGACTACATTTTGAGACAAAGAACCTGAGAAACAGATTGGGACTTGAATAAACTGAGGAATAATCAGGACTAGTCCATTCACCTCCCCTTAAGAAGAAAGAAAATCAGATATTTAACTAACTAGGTTTGCAGATTTTTAAAATAGATTATCTTTAGCAGAAAAAGTACATTTGCCAATAAGGAAACCATTCCTTCTTCCCACTGACTCACAGAAATTATTCAATTATCATTATTTCCCTTAGAAACACAAAGAGGAAGGAAGGTCTCTTCCCAAGAGAAGTGATGTGCTAAACATGGAGGAATTAATGAGGTTCAGCTCAACGATTACAAAGAAAGAGACATTATGATAGCTATTGTTAATATCTGGTTGTCTTGTTGCAAAGTGCTTAGTTGCTTATGTTGTTCTGTTCTGGTCTACTTTGTTCTGTCCTCTTTTGTTTTATTCTCTTTAAAATAAAAAAAGTGAAAAAAAAGATAGGACTGCAGAAGGAAATTCTTAGATTGGCTGAGGGAAGATAAGGTACTAAGCATAAGCGAAAGCATTGAATTAATATAGCACAGCTGAAGTAGGTTGTTAGATGCAGTGGCAGAAGAGGAAATTCATCTTTGATTCAATTTTCTAACTAAAATAGGCAATGAAGACAGCCATTCAAAGTGGATAGGCAAGCTTGTGAAAAAAGGAAATGGGTAAGAGTCAAAAGGCAAGATGATGAATGAAAATGACTAGGGGATATAACAATAATTTGATGTAGGGTTAAGATATCTTTTGAAATTTGTGTTCATTATTTTAAAATAAGACTACTCATAATTTTATGTAACTAAAAATCTGGGATTACCTTTCTACTTGTTTAAGTTTGTAGAATAGGCAGATATTATGAAAAGATTTGTAGCTTCACCTGGAGAAATTTATAGATAGAGGGACAGGAGGGTTAATAGTGCTTATAATTAATAGTAATTTAGAATATTGCTCCTCATAAGGTGGGCTACCTAAGGAGTAAAATTAAAACAGGGGAAATTTAAGAGGGGTTGTTCAAGAATAGCAGTTAATGACAAAGAATTGAAGATTTTAATGTGATTAAAGAATTTTTACAGTGAGTGAAGAGAGAAGCTTCTATAAAGAAGGTCCAAAAGTGCATATAAATATTGATGATGCCAAAACACAACTGGAAATACATGACTGACATTGGTTTCCATTGCAAGAATAAATTACCTGATATCCATAAAGCAAGGGAGGAGAGGTTTACTTTGCCCTACAGTTTCAGAATTTTCAGCACATGGTCATGTCACTGAAGCTACAGATACCGTGGTGAAAGGCATGGTGGAGTATGACTGCTTCATTTATGGCAAACAGGGAGCAGAGAAGTTTGGAAAGAAGCTGAGTGGAAGGAGCCAGGGGCAGACATGTTTGCAAAGGCCAGGTCCACATGACGCTCTCCCAAACCCACTACTGTGTTTCACTAACTTCTTAGGCCAATCAAACTATCACATGGAGAAAGATTTTAAAAATGATTGGAAAATGACAGAGATTATCTACTTGGATGTTATCAACAACAATAGTTATGTGAAAGCAGAATAACTCAAATGCTATAGTATGAACTAAGAAAGGACAATAATTGCTACAAAACAGATGATGACAGGTGCATGAGCTATATCTTGTGTGACAGGAAAGTCAGTATAACTTAAAATACTAAACCTCAGAGAAGTGGGTAAAGCTTTGACTTTGACATGATAATGAGACCAAGGTGACAGCAATACAAGTTTCCACTGATTTGCACTGCTCGTGGCATCAAGGAAAATGATAACTATTGAAAGTAATTCAGACTAATTTTGTATTTGACTTGACAAACATGCTTTAAAGTTTCTGGCAGTTACTGGAATTTGTCATAAACAAGTATATACCTCCTTAAAATATTTTGTGTATGTTTCCTTGCCAGTCAACCTCTTTCAGTGAAAACATAGTTATGGAAAATAAGAGGCATTTATCATCAAAATTTAATAGTTTAGTGGGTAAAGTAGACATTGTTCAGTTAACCACATAACTAAATGTAAAATAAGTTATCATCATGGGAGTCAGGACTTTCTAAACAGTAACAGACCTGCAACCAATTGTAAGGTGTGAGATCGCCTTTAAATACTACAGTTGTTCTAAATGGGTGTTTTTTATAAAATGAAAAAAGGCACTGTTGATAAATGTTACACAGACTGATAGCCATATATTTAATATGCTGGGATAGATAAACACTTCTAAAAATGAAGGATGGAATAAAAGGAAGGGAAGAAGAAAGAACAGAAGTAAAGAAGAAAGAAGGGAAGAAAGGAAAGGAAGAAATGGAAAGAAAGAAAAACAATGTATTTATGTAATAAAAAATTAAAAAGTATTTTAAATTCATAGTTTAGCAGTGAACAAAAGAGAGGAAATTATAAGAGACAGAATAGAGAAAATCCTGTTGAAACTTATATTTGAGTGATGAAACTGTTGCTTTTACTTTCATCAACTAAAGAAAAAAAGCTCAATGTTGCAAAAAGGAACTGGGAGCAAGAGATGGAGCAGAGGGGAAAGGAGTGGAGGAGAAAGAGTCATAAAAATAATGAAGATGTGTATGTACCTGTACCACCTCCCACCTGGAGGTATGTAATCTTTATGTACTGTAAACATGCACTAATTTAAATAAAAATTTAAAATAAGAAAAGCTACACATATACAAAAAGAAATGGGAGAGAATTCATAATCTTTTTGAAATCACATGTTTAACATATGGTTGAAGCATTTTTCAATCTCAGCTATGTAGGTTCGATCCACACTCACTTCTAGACACATGGTTTTTCATCTAGAGGACATTAAAATATGTGATCAACAAAATAAAAATAACTGCTTCATAAATATAAATAAGGAATATTATTTGTCCAAGCTTTGATATGGACAATGGGTATAAAATTTGAACCACTTGTTATGTGAATTTTGAACCTACATTTATAATGCTACTTGTTTCAAAAACCACAACACATATTGTTATTTTATAATTGTCTTGTAGATGCAATAATTCCAGGAATTAATAAGAAATAAAATAAAAATCAGCTGTGAAGGAACGGACTGCCAACTGAGGAATCAAATTATTTTCAAAGAACAAATTAACAATATTCACATGTTGATATTTTAAAAGATCAATAACTTAATGAAGAATAAATTTGTTATAATATATGTTTGTCATCAGCAATAACAAACTCCCCAATAAGATCTGGAAAGTTTTCAAATACTAGAACTATAACTCACATATATTTGCTTCAATTTGTATATGGTATAAAATATGTCAAAACTATGCCTTGGAAAAAAGTTTGTCAACAATATCAAGGAATTTTGAAATCAAATCAATGTGATTTCTAGAAATGCTCTTGAATGTATGCATATTTGTATAAAAGTTAGAAATATAATGAATGATTTAAAACTGTAAATTAGACAGTCTTGATGAAAATATTATTTCAAAGTAAAATTAAACACTTGCCAAAAATGCATGTAGGAGAGCTAATAATGTTTAAAAGGTGAAAATTTAAATGAGACTGAAATAATAATAAAATGTATGACATTAAATCAAGCTCAGAAGATGGAAACAAAGATAATAGAAGACAGTAACTTCTGAAATTAAAGCACATAAGTATTTCCCTGAGTCATTAAGACTTTAAACTTAAGATTAATGAAGCCTCAGGGATCCAAACAGAATTAAAAATAAACCTGTAGCTATCAATCTTATCAGGAAACTGCTTTATAATTAACAGAATGAGAATACAGTAAAAACAATAAGAAAAAAATTACAATAAATACTGACAACTAATTTCCAAACAGCAGAAGTTGAACACAGTGGGTAGGGAAAACATCTTCATAGTTCTGAGAGAAAATAATTTACATACTAAAAATTTAATATGGGAAAATTTATTGCCAATATAATCTTTTCAAAAGAATTAGAAGGCTGATAAAAATAGACAAATTTGCAATATTTCTAGAAACTAGTATGATCTCTACATAATATTAAAATATTTAATGTTCCTTGAAGATATACTACTTTGTAGCTTTTTTATAGGTAACAAGATAACTTCAAATTCAATAAATGTAGAATTAACATAATCAACAGAAACTTCATAAATCCATATTCTTAGATTAAATGCAAATCTGCATATAATTGACAGTGTACAAAAATGAAGACAAAATGGTTGTATTTATACTTTTGAAAACTAAAATTTGCATGAATATCCTACATAAAGAATTGCAAATCCAACAATTCAAAAATGCAAATTATTTCACACATATGTTTAACATTCAGCAACTGCCAACAGATATTCAGCAGTCAAAATCTTATCTTATTGAAGATAATATGTAAACACAATATATTAAAGAATCCTAGAAAGATGAGAATTTCTGAATGCATAAAATTTCTACATAATTAATTATTAAGGAGAATGTAATAGTAGATACTAGAAAATACAAATGAAGATAAAATAATTCTACTCTTCAAATTGGGTAAGATGCAATGAAGGAAGTATACAAAGAGGAATTAGAAACTACATGTAAAAGAATACCATCAAATATGGGGTGGATAGGATTCTCAAGCGGCAAGGGAGGTGCCGTTAAGTCAATCTGCTGTCAGAAGCTAGTTCTTGGCTGGGACCCAAGTGCTGTATTTTTGAGTCTGTCTCAGTCACTGCACTTATATGTCTAGGAAATGTTACCCCTGTGCCTCTCATAGACCAGGATAAGCACATCAGAGGCACTAGACCTGGGCCATCTCTGCCCAAGTCATTCCTTTACCACAAGGGGCAACTAGAACAAGCAATGTTTCCTTTCCGTATCTCCATTTACCTGGCCTGCCAGACAGTCCTGTCCAATGCTTCTTCCAAGTCTTACTTCACAGGTGGCGAAGCTACTTTATTGTCTGTTGCTGTCACTGCTGACATCTCCATCTCCCTTTTATGCTTCATAGATGGGAGTGGCTGCATAACAGTTAGCAAAGATCATTTATCCTGGTCAGCACAAGGAGGTCATGCAGCATTTTACACATGGAAACAAGAAGTACCTGAGAATCTCAGGACACCCCCTTGGCTCCCCTGGGAGTCTCTTGATCACCTGTAACAGTAAAGGGTCCTGCAACAGGCCAGGATTGAGGGACGTCTGAATACCAAGCGATCATGTTCCTTAGCAAGGAGAGTGTGAGTCAGACTATTAAGTAGAGCATCAAGAACTCTTCAGCGAGGTCACGAAAAGGAAATCCCCGAGAAAAAGATGACTAGGAATGTATGAACTAAGGAGGCAGAAAATCACTGAAATACCAACTGTGGTTATATGGGCTTAGTTCCTCCCTTAAACACTAATATTCTTCCTTTGGGTTAAAAGTCTGTGATATGTATGGATGAATGCTTTTTGGAAATGTCTGGGGAGACCAGTTGTGTTATTTATGAGATGGACTGTGCTGGCATGGGAGGTAAACCGTGAAGACTGCTTTCCAAGTACACTTATTACAAAAAGTGTAATGGACACAGTTTCCAGCTGTCTCATGTACATAATTGCTTCACTGTTCACTCTAAGGTCAGTCTTCTTGCATTTTTTAAGCCAGAATATGAGTTATGGTAGTGGCATGGGCCTGGGTCTTCTCACTGAATAAGGGAGTCCGCTACCCTGGCAGTCTTTGCTCAGGGCCCCTGTTGTCTTCGCTAACATCTAAGTGGAACACACTTTACTCTGAAACACCTCTTAAAAATTTAACTTGAGTCCACTCTCTTTTTGCAGGTGCTAGTCTGTAGTTTTGTCGGAAAACCCTCTCTGACCCTGGTTCTTCTTGCTTACACTTCCTAGGAGTTTCCTCAGAATACACTCTGCATATATCATTCCATTTTGATATCTGCTTCTTAGAGAACCTGACTCAGAAGCATCCAGCAAACTCCAGATGTTAAATCAAAGCAAAACAGAACAAAAGCAAAAAAGGCAAGCAGTATATACTCGAAGAAACTGAAAGCAAAAAAGTAGAAATTATACAGAATCCTAAATTGAAGTAGTCGCTAAAAGTAACTTATTTCTTGAAAACATTATCAAAACTGATTGTTTTCAGTGAAAAATGATGGAAAAAAAAGATTACACATACACTGTGAAAGAAAATCAATCACAGTGCTGCGAAACATAGGGCTCTATTCATAAAGCTATAATGCGAGATCAAAACTCACAATGTTTAGTAAAAGAAGACAGCTAATGTTGATGTAGCCTGGGTCATAATTGATTAAAATGCTTTCAGCAATAGGACCAGTTGTTCTTAGAGTTAGCAGCTATTTGGTATAACAAGAAGGAGAGAAGACCAACAGAGGTTATGGTCATGCAAGGGTCATGTAAGAAAACATTCACTTCTTATTTGTCTCTCAAAAGAGGAACCAGGTATGGGCGTAGAGGCCTATAATTTCAGCTCTCAGTGGGATTGAGGCACAAAGATTAAAAATTTAAGTTCAACCTGGGAAATACTCCCTGGGGGTTGAAGGGAAGAGGACAGAAGGGGCAGAGAGACTGAGAGGAGAGAGACAGAGACAGAGGCAGAGACAGTGAGAGAAAGACAGAGACAGAGAGACAGAGACACAGAAACAAAGAGAAGAACAAGCAAAGAGAGAGAGAGAGACAGAGAGACAGAGAGAGAGACAGAGAGAGGGACAGATAGAGAGACAGAGAGAGAGAGAGGGAATCCTTCCAACAAACTGACTATTCCTACAATCTTAGAACTGGATAATACCCTACTGAATCTTGGGATGATCTGGCCCTGATTGGTATATTTGTAGAAAATGCTTTTATGAATATGCTTTTACAAACAATAGACAATTGACATAAGCAGTTATTTAACCCAACAAAAACATTTTTGCAAAAACATTGTTTATGTCTGAAAATTTTATTAAAATAGAAAACATTTTGGAATAAAAGTTTTATTCTCAGAAAAAGAATACTAATTCTGTATGTATCAGAGGAATTTATTCAATAATTAGGAATATTTACACTCATGACCTTCCACATACAAGGTCTAAATTGAGAAAAAAAATCACAAAGTAATCTTAAAGTAGCCCACTATTTCTTGCAATAGAAATTAAAATACTGTCACCCAACTTAATGACTGAGTTTTGTAAGTCATCATGATGAATTTTACTTTTTTCCTTCTTCAGTACTAATTTTATCATGAATTGATAAGTGCATTTCTAGGAAGGTAACACTATAATAGAGGGTTCTATGTTACATAAATCAATTTGGAATGGCTTGTTTGGAATTATTTCATTTATAAATCTGTCTCACATCATAAAAACTTAGAAATATGCAGGTGCTTACTTATAGGAGGTCGATTGGATATATCTAGAGATGTTCATATGTTTGATTATGATCACAGTATTTATGTCAAGGAAAAATAGGAAAATATTTTTGAATGGTAGTTTTTGAGTGAAATACACTTTTTAAAAAATACTGATATTTTCAAATTACACTAATATAATTGGAATATCAGTAAAGCCTGCCAATTATTCATGTGGAATTTGAACAAAATTAAGATAATATTAGTGAAAAGTAGAATAATATTAGTAGCTTTTCCATGAAAAAAGAAGATAATATAATAAAGTACCTGAAACTTTCACCAAATTAAAGGTCATTGCAAACTGAAACCAAATGTTAATTTAATGTTAAGGAATAGATTTTTGGAAGACAACTTTATGGAGAATAAATTAATAATAAAATTTTATAGAAACACACAATAATAATTATATGAAAACAGAGATGATAATAAGCACATAAAATTATGAGAAACTTAAAACAAATATTCTTGTCTTATTAACTAAACCAAAAGCTCCAACTGGAGGATAATTTTGCCCTCCCAAAATTAATGATGCCTGGAGACATTTATTTCTATTACCCCAGATGCTGCTGTCAACTAATAGGTGGAAGACAAAAATACTGGTAAACATCCTACAGTGAATGGATTCCACTCACATCAATGAATAAAATGATTCAAAATATTACTACTCGCAGTGTTGAGAAATTCTTCTACCCTCTCTTCCAAATATCCTCTCAGTCACAGTTGTAGTCCATAGTTCTACTCTTAAACAAATGACTGGAGAATCTGAAAAACAAAATAAAAACAAGCAAACAAACAAATCATAAAAGCAAATCTATATCCATCTTGAATGTCTTCTTGGAGCTCCAGATCCATTTTTCACATCTGCCGTTTGGTTAGTATTTCCTATTTGTTGTTTCTCAAAAGTATCTGAGCTAGTCATTCCTCTATCTGACTTTCTACTCATATTCTCTATGTTACTAAATGGCATGATTAATCCTCCCTTTATGAACTGGACATATTTAAACTACCAACTCTCATTTCATTATTTAGTTTTATTCATTATAGTACTTATTTACTCTCAAATCAACTGTCTTTCCATACCAGCAGAGAAAGACTATGCTCACATCCTAATGCTCTTCTGTTTTCTGAGGCAGCTACCTTACACAACCTATGAAGCATGCAAAGTCTTCACGAATAGGATTATTTTTTCAAAATGCAAGCTTGCTCCTGTTATTCTGTGTCTGAGATCTATTGATGATAAAATATGCATTTTACCACACAAAATATTTGGCCAGCCTCTCGGACTGGGTTCATTTAGCAAACAGTGTTTATTACCCACTGCTTCAAACCTGTCTTTCTTCTATTTGTTTTCCTATATTCTCAGTGTTTAGAATATTGATCTATTTTCTCTGCATATTTTGTTTGTCTGTCTGTTTGTTTTTTTGGTACTGGGGATCAAACTCACAACCTCGCACTTGCCAGGTGGGCGCTTACACCACTGGTCTAAATCCCCAGCTCATATTTTAACAATTCAATTGATGTCTATCATGAGGATGATATCATATGAATCTATCAAATCATTTAAAATTAATTTTCAGGAGATGATCACTAGCCTTAACTTAGAATCCTTGTCATATCAGTATGACGGTGGTTGCATTGGGTCAGTGTGTTCAAGCGTTAGCCTTAGTTTAGCAATGCACCCCCCATGCTTAGAATAGTGTCTGCTGTAAAATGTGTCCTACAATATTTGTTGAGTGGGTGATGAAAATAATTGTGCCTAGGTTATATTGATAAAAACAAAGGCTAGTTCACAAAGAAAGATGATATATTTAAATGTAGAGGAATTCTAATATTGAAAGGTTGGGTCCTAAGCTCCCAACACATAGCCAATAAATGTCACAAACCATGTCTAGACCATAGCATAAATGACCCAGTGGTCACACTTCTGGAAATAAACAGAAAGATAACAAATCTATTTTGAAGAGCATGTGTGATACATGTTCACTGTAGCATTATTTAGAATACTAAGAAATGGAATTAAAGTGTCCACTAATACATGGATGGATGAATAAAATACTCATGGATTTATGCACCAATGAATGTGGAGGATATTAGGCTAATAAATCAGGCACAAAAAGAAAATTTTCACATGATCTTATTTAAATATGAGCTTTTGAAAAACTGAATTAGTGGAAGTAAATGAGAAAGATTATATCCAGGGTTTGGAATTAGACAAGGAAATGCTAGTCAAAGGACACCCAGTTTTAGGTATTCAGGATGAAAAAGTGCGGAACATCTAATATATGACAGTATTATATAGTATTACTATATAATACTATAGTATAGTATTATACAATAAATAATACTATTATTTTAATACCTTAAATTTACATAGAAAGTTGATATTAAATGTTTTCACTACACACACACAAAATACAATGAGACAAAACCATGTGAGATGATGAATATGTTAATTAATTTGTATGAATTGTTTCAGAATATATATGTACATTAAAATCTCACATTATACACTTTAAATATATATACTTTTATTTGTCAATTATACATGAGTAAAACTGGTAAAATTAGAACTTCAGTGTTATACTCAATTTGAGACTCCATTTAATATTTTAACTACTTTCTTACCATCAAAATGATGAATTTCATGTAGTTCTTCAAATTTTCCCCAAAATTAAATTTGATACAATCTCATGAAGGAAAGGATTTTGAGATAGAACTATTGAATAACTTGACTGAAGATTTTCAAAGTTATCAAAAATTAAGATTAAAAACCAAACTTATAGAAAGCATTAAAATAAAAATTAAAATAAATGATTTACAAAGAACTATATTTTTTAATTTCCAAGTGATAATAAGCAACTGAAGATAGTAAATGCTGAAATATTTTTCATATTAAATGTCATCTTCATCATCAAATTTAGTTATGATGACCAGTGTATATAATATTTTAACATTTTACAACTAAATCTGGTAGTACATTTCACTGACTACTTCTTTTGGAAGTATTTATGAATTATATGTGTACACCACAAGCAATTTCAAGAAAATTTCAGATTCTAGTTTTTCTTTCTTTTTTTGGACATGTCTCAAAAATCAACTGTCCGTTCATATGTGCTTTTTTTTGGTGGGGGTGTACTGGGGATCTAACACATGACCTAGCACTTGCCAGGCAGGCGCTTATGCTGCTGAGCTAAATCCCCAGCCCCTCATATGTGGATCATATGTTAGCAGCATAGATCTTACATACATTATGGATACCTATGTAGCAATAGTGCTATTAAAATTCAATTGCCATGTTCTCATTTCTAGTATGGAAATAAGTTATACTTTCTTGTATTTACCTTGTGTTCTGGATGTTTTACTGAGTTTCTTTATCAGCTATAGTAGCCTTTATGCTAGTCTTTTGAGATTTTCCAGATAGATAACTAAGTCTGGATAGAGAAATTCCCTTATCTCTTTATTTTTCAATACTTCAGGATGTTCCAAAAGTATAATCATGTCTGATATAAGAGTTTAGTCTTAAATTTTTCAATCTTTATTCCTTTTTGTTTTATTATATCACCTTATTAAAAGGCTTTTAACATTAGAATATTTTTTATCTTGAATATTATATAGAATTTTGATTTTTTGCATATACATTTAAAATATTTTCTTCAGTATTAAATTTAACATTTATTATTTAATATTAAAATATTAAAAATATTATCTATGTCACTTTTAAACTCATGTAAGTCCCTCGTTTTTACTTGATTTTCATGAATGTGGAATATCTGAACTATTATTAAAATTAGCTTCAATGGTTTTCTTAGGTATCATATCAATTAAAAATTGGCATTATGTAATAATTTATAACTATATTTTTGCTAATGGAACCAATGCCTTGAAGGCATCATATTAATTGTGATGAATTCAAAACAAAAATTTCATTGCAAATAGATTTGATAAACTTTAACAAAACATTTGATCTAAATAAGAACATATCATTTACAAAGCAACATGAATCTATACGTGAATTTTTCAAATGATGCAAAGTCCATAAGATTTTCTGTGTTAACTATTAAATGTCAAATATTTTGTAAAGCTTATCAAATATTTTCTGCAATGGTTGATTTTAAGCTCACTCAGAAGAGAATTCTGAGTGATTCATGTATGTATCATGCAAAATATACAGCACCGTATATGTCCACTGAATGAACGTTTTTACTCTAACAGCTGGAAAACATAAAACAAGTTTCAAAAGCTTAAGAGTTAAACCATATTGTATGCCTTATGACCAATTTTCCTTTTCCTTTTTTACACAAATTCTTATTTCTATGGTAGCAGATACTGGAAATACAAGCAGAGTCTTAGTCACTTTTTACTTCTTGTTGAGACATAATACCTGGCTCCCAGAGTTAGAGAAGGAGAGATTTATTTCTTACAAGCTGGAGGTTTCAGTCCATACTCAGCTGGCTCCAAGCAGCAAGGTGGCATGTGGGCCACCATTCGTGGCTAACCACAAACAGCCAAACAAAAGAGAGAGACACACCTTCTTTCTGCCACCATTAAGTTCCTCCACTCCCTAGGCAGGTGAAACAGGCACATTGTCAGTCACTGCGCTAGTCAACAAACCAATCACAAATGCTAGATTCAGCCACATCCGCATTACATGAGGCCTGTGGCAGGGTGTGCAAAGGAATATATGATCTATAAAAGCAGTATCCTGTCCATACCTGCTTGTAGCTTTCTTATCATGAGTCTAATAAATATTTACTAATTTCTTGCTATAAGTCAGTCTTTGTTAGCATATTTTCCTGTGGAGAGCTAGTTTCTGTTCTTTCAGCTTCCATATTAACTGCATTTTCAGATGTAGACAGTGAATTGCAAATACATATAAGACAGTAATCGGTTGTAAAATAACACAGTTGTAACTTTTTTGCATGTAAATTACAGCTATTATGAGCTGTGCTACTTCCTGAAATTGTAAAATAACAGTTGGGTTATAATTTAAGTAGACAGTAACTACCCCTGCTCCTGAGTATTCATTATAGTTACCAACTATTCATTTAATGGATATGCCTTTTTACTCAAAGTGTGCTATCTTTACAAGTATATCTGACTACATGTAAGTATTTATTAGAAAGGCAGGCTTCTAATCCAATACTAGACTCTCTAAGGGCAAACTTACTGCATTTTAATATACTGACAATTCATTTTAGAAGCAGAGTTTGCATATTGCCATATGCAGCATATTGAGTACTGTTACCAAGCTAAGTCTTCTATAAGCTTCCCTTTAAAAATATTTCATTTCTATATGTCATTATTTTAAATGACAAATTGTATTTTGTGTTAATATTAAGAGCGCACTGAGGCTGTCTGTGATGATATAATATACAGATAATAGGAAATTGGAAGATCTTTTACAAATAAGAAGACAACCAAAGGATGGAGGTGGGGTGGGGGTGAAGAGTACAGAATTGGGAGGAGAAACAAAATAATATTTGTTATATACATGCTCTACTTTCCCATGATGAATGTACATATTATGTACTGAAAACGTATACTAGTAATTTTTAAAAAATATTTCCATAATAATATTTTGAATTAGTGAGTTTTAGTATATATCAATATTACAGTTTATTTGTTTTCAATATTATTAAAATTGTATAAATTATTATTTTGCATGCATTCCTTCCAATCAATAATTTCCTAGGCTTCGTGCTTTTACTTCCTTTGATGTTCTTATGCATGATGATCTTAGTTCATCAAAGTACTATTTCTGATGTATATCTAAAGCCATAGCAAAATGTTTCACTATTTTTTTGCAATATTCATCATGAAAATTTGTGAATAAGAAACATTGTCATGTTAATTTAAAAATTGCTGTTGTGACTTTCTTTGTGGGAGTTTTCATTCAGATTCTGCCATAATCTATAAGAAAAGTATCATGACCAAGTAACAGTGGTTTTAAATTTTATATCTCATTTAGTTTTTTATAATCTGCAATAGAATTACACTCTTATAATGGTCATGCTTTTAGGAATGAGTCAAATGGAGTATTTTGATTTTTCAGTACTAATAATTTGGAAGTGTTATAAAATAAGGATTTACTATTAATTCTTGAGGAAAATGATAAATATTCTTTCTTTCTTTTAACTTTTAAGGCAGGGTCTCGCTCTGCAGTTCAGGCTGGTTTTGAGCTCACTTTGTAGCCCACACTGGTCTCAAATGTGCAACAATCTTCCTGCCTCAGCCTCCCAAATGCTGGAATTACAGGCATGTGCCACCATGCCCAGCTAATGACAAATATTCTTGAGGACATTATTTTATTGTGACTATTCTTCTAATCTAATCTCAGTAAGACACATTCTAAACCAAATAATGGGGTCTCCTAGTGACAAGTCAGAAGTTGTTTTACAGCATCTGAAAGTATCAACACAGAGTTTCCTCTCTTTTCTGAGGACTGCATGCGTGGGGCCCACATGCCTGCTGGGTATATCCAGGGCCTCAAGGCCATAATAATCAGACAAGGAAACTTTTCTTTATCTACTAGGGAGTATCTTCTTTTTTACAGGCATTTTTATTTTGTATACTAAAAAAGTGGGCTAACTTATGGTAATTACTAGTTTGTTGGAAGATGTTTTCTGCTGTGGAAATTACTGTATAGCAACTTTGGTTATGAATGGATAATTGAAGCAGAGAAAGACAGGAATGGGCATCCTAAGGGTTATTGAAGTTATGTAATTACAGTGTAAATTATAGCATAATGCACTTACCTTCTTTGCATTTTATGAAGTACCTTTTATTCTTTTTAACAAACACACTCCAAAGTTAAACTTGAGTAACTTTGTTTCCTTACAATTTATCAACGAAACTGGCTATCCACATGCCAGAGACTTAAACCAAACCCATGCCTATCACCATGCACTAAGCTAAAGTCAAAATTTTTGGATCAAAGTTTTTAATATTAAGACAGAAACATTAAAGCTACTGGAAGACAAAGTAGGTAAAAATCTTGAGGACATAGGGAGGCCAGGGAGTCCATGAACAAATACCAAACTGGATGGGAAGTACTTCTAACAATCAACAACTGGAATCTCATTTTATTTAAAAGTTTTTATACATCAAAAGAAATCACCAACATAGCAAAAGGAAAAACCATGGACACGGAAGAGATTTTTGTCAACTATGCCTCAGACAAAGAAATTATAACCTTGCATTATTATTGAATGTGATAGTGGAGTGAGATATAGAGTAAAATAATATCCTTGAATAATCTAACAACATACATGACAAACTTTAAAAGCAAAAAATACTGAAACAATTGAGCAATCATAAATTTTTGGTATTTATAATTGTTTTAACATAATTTCATCAAATTTAATTTTAAAATGCATTTAAAGTGTTAAAAATTCTTGATTTAAAACGTGTTTTATCAGCCATAAAGAACTGGTTCTAGGACATCTCTGGAAATTATGTCTGATAAACAGTGGCCAGTGTAGACATTTTGTGAAAGGTATAGCTAATATAATGTGGGCAGGTTTACTAATCATTAACTATTAACTATACCAGCTAGTGTAGTTTGACACCAGCTACCCTATCCACAATGTATACCTGCAATACAACCAGCTAACCATGACCTCTGGAGGGGACATTTAAAAAATTTATAGTGTGCAATGAAGTGGACTACAGTTTTCAAACTACTTGAACATAGTTAAAAGCAAGAATGAGAAAGTATTTTGTAGGAGATACACAAAATATAAATGAAGAGCAAAAAAAAAAAAGATAATATAAAGTAGGGAGACATTTTTTAAATAGGAAAATGAATAAGGTATGGAGGGAGGACAGAGGAGGAATTAAAGGGGATAAAAATAAAGAACAGAAGAAAAAAATGGAAATAGAACATTTTACAAATGGGAAAGAGACAAGAGTTGGAGGGAGCTGGGAGGAATTGGAGAGGTAAGAGAAGAAAAAGGAATTAAGATGTGTCATGAGCACGTACAAACTTCACACGATAAATAAAATCATTACATATTGCAAATATATGTAGTACCAATAAAAATAAATACAAATTTAAAAATATTTTAAAGAAATATTTTGAGTTACCAAAGCCATGAAGTAGGCTTGTTTGGAATATGTGTAGAAAATTGAGGATTTGGGTTTAGACATTGCTTTGAAGGCACTGTGTAGCCAAGGAGGATTTTAAATCAATTTATTTGAAGTGCTTGGCAATGAAGAAGCAAATGTGAATCAGCATTTCCTATGTCATTAGAGAACTTGTAATTTAAGTTAGTCTAGGGAAATACCCACTTCTGCACAATTCATGCTGGCCAAAGGCAAAGAAAGAGCTATGGCCAATGTACTACAGAGAAAGGGTGTTAAGAAATTATATTTTCTAAAGGGTTCATGGCAGATCTCGTCTCATGAACAGATATTTAGAAAAAGAAGTGGGTTCAGTGTCATGAAAACCAAGGTGCAAAAGAAGAAAAAAATGCAAGGGGAGACACTGCCCATGTAGTTCAGTGGGGCAGAGAAATAGAATGGCTAGAAGGCGTTTTTAAGTGGGAAACACAAGAGCTAGGCTGAGAAACATATTATGTGGTAATCTAAGTTCAGATTTTATTTTGTTCAAATAAGGATTGAAGCAGTTGCTTCTTAAAATGGTACATTTGAGGGCTGTGTGTGGCACGATGCTAATGTCAGGGAGGCTAATCTGAAAAATCTAAATGAGAAATGATGAAAATCAAGACATATGTGGTTCTGGGAGAGGAGACAGCATTAAACACACTCAGGTAAACAATACCTGGACTGATAATCATTTTTATTAGTATAAGAAATGGAGAAATTCAACCTAGAATGTCTAATTTTAAAGAAAAATCAATGGTCATGCCACTTTGAGTGACAGAATATAGGTAGTGAGAACTGGTGAGGGGAAGTAATGCATTTCACCTTCATTTGTGGATGTCGAGGTGCCAGTTGGGTGTACAGATGGATGTGCTCAGAGGTAGAAATTGGATCTGGGAGTGTGTAAACAGCAGAGGTGATAGCATAGATGTGAGGATAATTTCAGTTAAACCAGTAGATGTCAGATAAAATAAGCTGTGCCTTTCAATTTATCAACCAGATCTCAGATAATTATTGATGAGAGTCCCGGGAACAGTGTGTGAAACTGAATGTTAATAATTTAATATATGAGTGGGAGCTGGTGAAGTGGAAATACGGAACCTCTTTCAAGTAGCTTGGTGGTGAAATGTCAGAAGAAGACAAAGAGAGAGCTTAATAAAGGGAGAGCTGTGCTCCGAGGTGGTGTACATTTCTATGTCCGCCGTACTTAGTGGATCCACCCGTGACAACATTTTTGTACAGGAACTGTCAGCTCAAGTTACACTTTACATAATGAAAATGACAGTCCTTTCTAAGATTAACATGAATCCAGTAAATTAAAACAAATATATTCAGAAATGATAAATTATTAAACTATCACTATTTTTTTCACCACCTTACTTCACAGAGGGTGAAATTTTAGCATTATTATTTTCATTACATTAAGTACATGTCAGTCTTTCAGACAGTATCCATCCCTTAAGCAAGGGCAAATAGGAACAACTCAGTTGCAGAAAGTCTCAAGGGAGGAAAAGAAAAGCTGTGAACTAATATCAAATTTTGACTTAAAAATAGTCACATTGAAGTAGTCCTAATCTAAACAGAAACTTTTAGTCTTTCCCAAAGACAGAAGAAACATACACAAATTTAATGAGCGTAAGGAAGAAGAGGCTGCGAAAGGAGTATTAGAGTGGTCTTGGCGTGTGTTGGAGTAATGTTGCTATTCCAGGCAAATTGTTGGTACGAGAAGCAAAGATACCAGCAAGAGGGACCAGAATAGACTCAACTTCAGGAAGACAGTTGATATAAGTGCTAGACCTTCTATTAGAAGCTTCATGGCACCTCTAAGAGTTCAAGAGGAGGGTTCATTTTCACAGAAATGACTAAAACACTAAATAAACTTTATTCCTGATATTGCAGACTAAAGTAATTAGGGTGAGCTGGGCACACATATAGAAAGTCGCTAGGTCATACAGTTGGATGGAAATGAGAAAGGTACAGAAAAATCCAAAGCTTCTTCTTGAAACTCGGGGATCTATTCTGGGTACAGAAATATAGCAAATTTGTGAGATTTTACACAGTAGATCAAAGAAAAATAGGTATCAGACCATTGCTGTTATCACACGTTTTCCTTTCCAATTATTTTCTGTCCCATCTGCTGGCAGAGGGTGAGCTGTCATTTGCTTGTAATGGAGCTATATTCTTTTCCTTCGGAACAACTGGGGAGTATACACTCATCTACACCGCTGACGTGACTCTAAGCTTTCTTTCGGTGAGTGAGGTGACAATGTGTCAAATGTAAGCAGACACTTTGAGAGCCATTGTAGATTTTATACAACACTGTTGTTTTATTTTTCTTTTTTAATCTCCAAGAAGACAGCATGTCACAATATGGAGTAATTCTCTTTCTGTCTGAAATGAAGAAAAATGGTACATGAACAGAGCTGTTGCCAACTTCACCCAACATGAGAAGAATGAATATTTGTAATTTTAGGTCACTGATATTCTGGGTTGATTTGTGAATACAGCAAGCCTGAGTAGGTCTTGAAGTTGTAAAAATGTATGTGCTATTTCCTGTGGACATATATAGTAAACATCGACCAAATTATAATGTGGAGATGGAAAAAGGAACCCAATTTTGTATTGATGAAATCATATGTATTAATGAAATTGGTAACAGTGCTCTCTACAGTATCTTTCAAGTCACGTAATAATCTCATTAACTTGAGAAGTTTGCAAAAAGGAAGTTATACTACTGATATAATTTGATATAAGCTTTTATACAGAAAATGGGATGCATCCAGTCTTTTTAATATACAAAAAAATGGATGAATCTTAAGCATGGTAGGCTAAGTAAAATAAGTCACTCATTGAAAGACAAATACCACATGACTCTCATTACACCAAGTGTCAGATTCATGGACTCAAAGGATGAAATGCTGATTTCCAGAGACAGAGAGGAGCAAATGACCAGTTACTTACCAACGAACATAAAGATTCAGTGACGTGGGACTAACGTGTTATCGAGATCTATTGGACAGCACTGTACCCATAATCCTCAATACTGTTATACATACTTGATAATTTATTTAGAAAGCAAATGTCACATTAAATGTACTTGCCACTGTAAAATTAAATTAATTTTTATTTACAGATATGTTATATGTGTTACATATTTGTGTTACTTTAAATATAGTTTGTGCTATATTTTGAAATAATAAAATATGGTTTGTATTTTACAATACGAAGTCCATGTGTGAACATCATTAACTATGACCCTCACTGTACCCGAAGTAGGATCACAAACAGCAGTTGTCATTCCTGCTTCTCAGAGTGAGAGTGAGAAGCTCCGGAAAACGTGTACTATATGTTGGAGTTCACATAACAAATCAGTTGGAATTGAAAATTTCAAGATCCACATTCTTTCCTGAATTTAGTATTCTTTTCCTATACAGAAATATATTTCCTTCTTAGAATATTTTTAAACACATGTCATTATTACCTTTTCCCCCATCTCCTTTTCTTTCCCTCATTCTATCATAGCAATATCTATGATTCCCTGTGCATTGAGATAATTTCTGAGCAAATAATGAACAATACAAACCTTTCTTTTTCTACAGTGAACTCAGAGAGATAGACATAAATTAACTAACAAAATGTCAACCACAAGCAACAAGCAGGTGCCACACAGCACACAAAACAACCAAACCAGGTAGGTATATTTGAAAGCTTCCAGAGTCAATGTCAGCTGAAACATATTTATTAGAATTTTAAGAGAAATGTGACAAAAATAAATGCAGTCCTAGCTAAAGGATAACTGCTGAAAAGAACAGAAGCATCTAGTGTTCTCTCTACTTCGTAAGCAGCAATATAATTTAAATATATATTGAAAACCTGGGCCAATAAGAGATTAACATGTAAGAATAGACAGGATATTTTGGGATATTTTCCGCTGCTGTAACAGAGTATTTTGGATTAGGTAATTTACAAACAGTAAGTTTATTTAGCTTGTGGTTCTGGAGGCTAGCAAGCCTGAACCTTGCCAATGTTTGGCAAGGTGTTCTCACTGCACCCTCTCTAGGTGGAAAGGAGAAGGCCAAGCATGCAGATGAGACAGAGAACAGAGCAAAAAACCCTTCTATCCGTAACCCGCTACTCTGATAACCAATTCATTCCTGTGATGCTGGCATTAATCCTATCATAAGAGCAGAGCCTTCATGACTTGATGATTCTTCCAAATTCCCATTGGTCAATGCTATTTCAATAGCAATTAAATTTCAGCAGGAGTTTTGGGGAAGACATTGAACTCATAGCAGAGGATTAGATTGTAAAGGCATTTTGATTTTACTTGGAGGCGATGGAGAATGCTTAAACAATTAGGTGATTGAAAGACTTGTTCCTTAAAGACATGACACATTCTTTCATCACAGTTTAATAAAATGCACCATTTCTGGAAAGAGTGTGGACACTTTCTGGATCATAGATTGCAAATTCTCATTGTGTCATTTTTATGAGAGTGTTAATCCCATCCAAGAAGCCTGTACTGTTATGAACTAACATCTCCCAAATGACTCATTTACTGATGATGCAGTGTTCATAATTAAGTTTCAACATTTCTGAGGTACATATGCATTTAAACCTTTGCAGGCTCTAAAACCTTATGTCTCAAAATTCAGTTTGCCTAATGTATATGAACTTTTCCCTTACTACTGTAACCAAACAACACAGTCTATGAGTATATTTTCTTGGTAGAAGACATGTTTTTTATTCCAAATATTTATTTTAATATTTTATATTAAAAAGCATTCAATATTAATAAATCTAAAATATTAAAATTAAATCCCCAGTCTATATTGAGTCTTTTTCAAATGTGTTCTTGATTAGCTGCATGCCAACAAATCATCCTGTATTTATTACAGCTTTTTCTCAGGCTTCATTTTTCTTTTCATTATTATTTTTAAAAAATAGATAATCTCAGTTGATACAAACTTCTGTGGTTTCATGAAGCGTTCCAACTGGAAACCAAAATAATACATTAAATTTTTAAGTACTCTCTTCTCTCTTAACACTTTTATTCTACCTCTATCTTAGGAAGTCTTTGAGGATTCTTTTTTTTTCAACTTGGAGCCAACTAGTATTTCCTGGGGGAAACAAAGGGTCATCCATTCACATAACTTAAATATTAATATTTCTCTTTTGTCTATTACAGATATGCACGACAATATATTCCACATACAATCATCAACATGGGAATTTGAACAAAGTGGTAATTTAAAGATAGAGAAAGCATGGTAACTTGGTACCTTGTGGAAGGAAAGTAGAGTGGCAATAGAGTATACCCTGCCTTGGGACATATGTGTCTGGAGAGAAACTGTTTGAAGCTGGAATGAAATTAACTGAACTAACAGATCTCTATAAGCTAGTCTATGGTCCTAATATAAAGTGATAAAATGAATACCACCAAATAGCTTAAGTTCCAAAACAAAAATGTGTATTGAGACCACAGTGAAGGAAAGAAGCAAAGGATTTGTTTTAAAATCATAATGTAGGGAAGAGGCCAAATAACCTAGGAACACAATGCATCATCTTTTAGAAAAACATTTCCCTAACATGCCCTATGTTGAGACATCTTCCTAATGTTGGAAATATACACAAATGTAACATTTGTTGCATTTTTACTAGAAATAGTTTTATATATTATAATAAAAAGACATTGAAATATTTTCAAAGCAATACCAAGGAACCAGGAAAGACTGCTATTCGCAGTATCTTTGCACATCAATTATATATATATATATGCTTTAATTCCAATGTATGATTATAATACAAACTTCCATGCAAACATAGTTCCTTTGCAGGGAAGCAGTTTGAAACATTAGAAAAGCCTAAAACACATGATTTCTTGAAAACAAATAATGATACTCTAAGAGAATCTTTCCTAAATTATGTGATATTCGCCTGCACTCTAACAACTTCCACCCAGCTCTCTATGCCTGTCAGATTTTCTGCTAGTAAGTCTTGAAGAAATAAATAGTAGGACAATTTATCTTCTAATAAAAACTGATAGTTTTTTTAAAAAATAATATATACTTTACATGTCAGTGTAAACTGACTGAAAAATTTACTTGAAATTCAGTGACATATTGCTGAGAAACAAAAAATATACTGACTACCACGACATGCAGTAAATCACAAAATATAACAAAATAAATGACACTAAAAGTATTCTAAGGACAAGAGCTACTGATCTTCCAGAAATATATACTTGTATTTGTCTACTACACACAAGATGACAAGATGTATATGGAAATAAAATCTTATTATGATCTTTACAAAATGCATTGTATTTTAATGTTTCCTCTATTATAAGGCATCTACATAACATAAAAATGCTTAGTACATTGTACATTTATTTATTTATTCATTTGTGTACATTTTGCAATATGGCAATATTTCTCAGACCTCAGACGTTCCTAAATTTTATTTCACTTATATACCTGGTCACTCAAATTGACAGACATGTCCCAAAGCAGATTTATTTCAATGGACAGAATGAGAATGGAAATAAAAATCTATCTACCAGAAGAATTGATTCTTAATGAAAAAAAAATCTCCGCCCTTAGTGCTGTCAGTTGACTGATAAATCATAGATCAAAATCCTTCCTATAAAATATTGAAGGAAACCCTCTTCAGACCCAGGCCTGTGCTTTAATGATTTGTGCATACTAAAGGCTATTTCAATCTAAAATAAATTCAGTAGGTTATCCTAGGATCCAATTTTCTCCAAGCCAAAAGCCATCTTCTCAGTAGGTCTATAATCTCGAAGGTCTCTGTGTACTTGCACTGTTATGTGTGTGTGTGTGTGTGTGTGTGTGTGTGTGTGTGTGTGTGTGTTTGTGGTGAGTGCAGTTGTGTTCGTAAAGAAAACAAGAGATATGTTCTCATATCATGCTGTATGTCAATTTATCTAGAAAAATAGATATAATTATTATATTGTCAATGGTCATGTAGTTTTTAACATGTTAAAAATACAGGTTTAAATTAACAGGTTTTAAAATTTGAGACAAAGATGAAAGTAATTAATTGTTAGTAGATGCTCTTTTTAACTTGTATAGTGTTTTATGTAACCTGATATATAGTATATTTTCAACACACAATCAGTATCAAATGTTGATGAGATACATTATATTTTGGGTATTAAATCTTTGAAAACTATATATATTTGTACCTATAATTAGCTCTTTCTTTAAAATATAGGTTCCTATGTATACAAAAAACAAGTTCAACATAATGCCTACAAAATATATGCAGAGCTGAAAATACTAAGTGGGAAGTTTATATGTGCTACATTTTCAGGTTTTTTGTTTTTGATACTGGGGATCGAACTCATGACCTCATGCTTACCAGTCAAGCACTTGAACTGCTGAGCTAAATACCCAGCCCTATGTGCTATATTTTCAAAAATGAAACTTTTATTTGTATATATCTATTTTCCCCATTTTTCTTTATGTGCTTATTAATATATTAAACACACTGATTAAAAACCCTTAGTGGATATTGTGAATATCCAAACCTCAAATTCAGTATTTCATACTCAGTTTGGTAGACATACAGTCATCTTCTTTATGAACCTTCCACTGAAGAAACTCTTCAAATTTCATCTTTTTGTGCTACACTTTAAATACTGCTCTTCTCAGGCTACCACTTATTCCTTTTAAACTCTGGAGAAATTAACAGACATCCCTAGGGTTAAAGAAAAAATTACCAATATCATCTTTGTATCTCTTGGACCTTGAATTACAATTCTTCATTTCCTCGTTGTCTCTTGCATTCTTCAAATAAAGTTGCATTAAACATTTCTGACAGATTATAGCATGAAAACTAGGCCAAATTACCTAATCTGTTATTCCGAAAATAAAATTCAAGTCCAACCACATTTTTATACTTCCAGGCTCTAGGATTCAGGAAGCAAGCCTGACTGCATCTCTTGTATTTTCTTTTTACCAGAAAAAAAATGTGTGTCTGGTCTCTGTGGGATTTGTATGGACTCTCCCAGTCACCAGGTACAATAAACATACACAAACCAGATCAAAGTGATGTGGCTGCAGTTTGTATTTACTAGATTTGACTTTTTTTGTTTTTATTTTTAAAGAGAATTATCTATATATTTTGAAGCATATTTGTGTGCAACTTTTTTGTAGCCAGTATTTGTATGTGTTTGTAGTAAGCAGTAGATTTGAACATATCAAGTTGGCCTATTATTTGGCCTCTTGTCCCTTCTACTGGGGCAATGTACTCTGTCCCTGAGATCCAAATTCCTTTACAATCCCACAGTAGATCTATTTCTCTTTAGTTTTTAATGTTTTTTTTCTCATGTTCCATTGAATTTTATCTGGAGTTAGCTTAATTTTCAACTCATTTTGATTTTTAAAGTGATTTTGAGTCTCTTATAAAAGCTTCTAGCATAACATTAAGAACGAAAAATAAATCAAAATTGTCTCTGTGCAAACAGGTAATTTCTAGAAATAGGTCTTCTTTGAGTATTCATGGAATTCTCTTTTATCTTGTTCTGCCTTATACTTAACAACACATCGATTGTTTTAAAAGCTACATTTTCTTTTAATTATTTCCTTGACTGGCTAAGATTTATAGAAAGAGATTTACTAACTTATATACTTTTACTCCATTTTATACTTGAAGTTTATTGTTAATCTTTCTTGGGTTCTGTACTTTCATGACTGACCAATGTGCCCAGTTTTCATCAACTTGTCTCCTCATTAAAGAACTATATCTGCAAATCTGAGTCCAGTCTGATATTTTCTCAAGGTTTATTTTTCCTATATTTTACACACGTAATCTTTTAAATGTATTGAATTGCAACCTAATGTGTAATGATGGCAGATGTTTCTACTGAAACCTTTCTTGTTTTAATTCAGATCCATATCACTTCCTAGCATGCTAGAAAATTCCTACATTTCATGATGCTTCTTTCCCCATCATCTCAAGTTATCATTTGCTACTCAGTGGATTTCCACTGAATGTATTTGGCATAGCTGAGAGATTGCAGGGAAAATGGAAACTTTGGAGGAGTGTTCTAGTGACCACATAGAATAGAATGAGCGTTTGAAAATTAAGAGTGTCTATATTTCTGGCCTTTATGGGTCATATGCTATGAAACCTCAAAAATTAAAGAAGGAGAGGTCTTTTAAATTTCTCTTTATGAAGAGAAATTTGCAAGGAATAACAGCCAGATGAACTACTGAGTATAGTGCATGTGTGTGCCTGTGGAAATTATCTTCATCCCATTGTGGAGCATGGAGATCTATAATCTCTCTTCTCTCCCTGTCATATATATATACATATATATAATTCTGTACTGCTTGACTTAAACTGATATAGATTCTATCCTACAGCATGTCACTGGTACTATTATTTTGGTTTAATTCAAACTATATCTGATATAAATTTATCAAAGAAAATATATAATTATTTTGAATGTTTAATCACTTAGGAATGCTCAAATTCTGGATCTTTTAAATTTCATTTCATTTTAGTACACATTTTTAATAAAACATATTTCATCTAATAATTTTCTCACAATTAAAACATTGCAAATTGCTATCTGAATATTGAATATCAAATCATATCATTTTGTATTATCATTATGAAATTTAGTTTGGGTTTTCCTTGGTTTCATAAGGAAATGCTTCAATTTCTTTGGTTCAAAGACATATTTTTAAATTCAAATATGCTAAGAGATTCAAAGTTTTGAATTCTTTGTTCTTTGATTGATTGATGCGCTCATAAAACAACTCTAACTAATTTTGAACAAAATGCCACCACAATTTACTTCACTAGGTTATGAAAAAAAAACTCCATCCTTATTTTAAAATGAATATGAAAAGGGAAAGAGCTTATAATAGATAAAAATGGGAAAAAATAAAATGAAAATTATGCTACTTATTGGAATCTTATTCCCAATTTTAGGAGTTACTACATAACTACCATATGAGAGACAGTGTAATACTGGCAGATAAATGGACATAATGATCAATTAAATGGTTGCAGCACTCAGAAATAAATTCGTGCAGATACATCAAACTAATATGGAGAGTATTTGCAAGTGGAAATACTTTTGCATAATAAAAAGAAAATTGATAGAATCAAAGAACCTATCAAAAACTCACACTGACCTATTGACTTAAGTGTAAAAACTAAAACTATGACACACCATGAAAACAAAAAGGAAGAATCACTTTAGATTCTAGGATTAAATAATTGTTCTTGATACCCAAATCATACTCAATAAAAAGAAAAACTAACATTAAATAGCATCTAAATTTCATGGAAATAAAATAAATAATTGTTTCATGAAAGAGTCTTTGAAGGAAGAAGAGTCAACATGTACAGTGCAGAGAAATATTGTAAATCTTGTATTTTAGAAGACTTTAAGAGAATTATCATAACACAACAATAAAACTTGAATAAAACAAACACTTTAAAGAGATGTTTAGTCACAAAATTTTCAACATCATTATTCATCAGTAAGATACAAATTGAAATCAAAATGTGATGTCACAAAACACAAGTAATTATGAGTTTAAGAATGATGTAACAGTTAGATGTGGCCATCAAAGTGTACTATGTCTTCACACTTATTGTACAAATAATTACATAATCTCAATTTTTATTCTTGCCTTTCAAATTCTAAATTTTTTGGCATCCGTCCTTTCAAAGAAAAACTATGTTTTCCACTGACATGTTTTCTATCTACACTAGGAATGATTGGCCCTTGTAACCTTTTCCCATAATTTCAAACATTTTTCACTGCCTCTCTTGCCTAACTGCTTGTTGCTTCATTCATCATGAACTCTTCAGCACAGCCCTGACATATCTACCTGATATAGCAAGTTATTCCCGTGAACAAAAGCATTATATCTTTCTGCCTTTTCCAGACCAGAAGGAGTTATGTGTTCATAAATGTGAATGTTCACATGCATATGTCAGCTAAAGATTTCTCTGTATGTTGTGCTTAAAAAGAAATACTAGGAGACCCTTCTCCACATGCCTACCACAATCCAGATGCTTGCTTTCCCCAGGTAACCAGCATGGGTAGGAAGAAACAACCAGACCCACTCCTGTGCACTCGCCATCTGGACACTTGCTTCTCTCAGGTAATCTACATAGGCAGGGAGAAATAGCCAGACCTGCTCCTGAATGTCCACCACAATACCAATGCTTGCTTCCCTCAAGTAATCAGCACAGGCTGGGAGAAACAGCCAGATATACTGCCATGCACCTGCAAGCTGCCATTTGAGATGCTTGTTTCCCATGAGCAGCCAGTGTAGGTCAAGAGAATCAAACAAGCATGCCCCTGTACACCTGATGCCATGGAGGAGTCCCAGAGTGTCACACAGGCTGAGAAAAGAAGCAGTCCTGCCATCACACAAATATGGTCATCAGAGAAGCTTCAGTGTAGATGCACTGGGTCTGGAGAAGCTTGACCCACAACTTTCTGACTCCCTGGGAACCTGGGTTTGGAGAAACACAGGTGCCTGGTCCATTCCCCTACACTGCAGAGGACTAGCTAATGTGGGTAGTGCCTGGGATCCCACAACCAAATTGTTGCAAGAAACCCAGGAAACTGTTAGGACAAAGGAACAAAAGGCAATCTCAGACCTCCAACCCACACAGAACATGTCTGGGAGACATCATGGAAGAAAATGGAAGTCAGAAATCTCTGAGAGGATAGCAACTCAAGAAAGAAGTTCATGAAACTATAAAAGTTATCAGATCAGAAATAGTATCTCAAGTAAAAGAAGAAATCACAAACATAATGAAAGCAATGCTGAGCATGCCTATAGAAGACATAGATAAAAAAAGAGGAGCATAGGAAAATTATGGGAAACTTGAATGCACAATATAGGAAGGAACTACAATGCATGAAACTGATCCAAAAAGATATCCAGAAAATTAAAAAACTCCATTGAAACCTGGCAAGACCACTTGAAAGAGTCTGAAAATGGACCTTCCGAATTTGAAGACAGGATTGCAGCTAGAAGTTGTGAAAAAAAATCCCCTAAAGGTAATAAGAACCAGGAAATAACAAATCAATGGCTGCAAGATGAAGTAAATAAAAATAACTTCAGAGTGATAGATGGTAGCAAAAATGTGGGACCAACACAAATGACATAAAAAGGCTATTTATGGAAGTAATAGCAGAAATCTTCCCAAACATAGGAAAAGGACGTGGCATTTGGATAAGCAAAACATATAGTACTCCAACTAGCTGTAACCAAAATAAATCTACACTCAGATGTATAATAATCAGGATCCATGAAATCCAGCATAAGAATAGAATACTAAAGGCTGTTATAGAGAAGAAACAGATCACCTATAAAGAAAAATCCATTAGAATCACAACAGACTTCTCAACACAAAACAGGAAGTCAGGAAAAGTTTGGAGTGAAATTTGAAAACCTTAAGAGAAAAACAGCTCCAACCCAGATTGGGGTACCTTGCAGAGCTATGTTTCAAAATTGTTGAAAAATAATATACTTCCATGATAAAGAACATCTGAAGGAATTCATGACCACCAAACAACCCTACAAAAAGCATTGAAGGATACTCCAGAGAGAGGTAAAAATGACCATGGTTCCAGGAACAGCAGCAGAGGGGATCACCAAACATGGCAGGAAATTGTGCTAAGGGAAAAAATAAAGGGCCAACAACAGAGGAGTAGTATGGCACAGATGAGCCAATGCATGCTAGTTGTAAACTTTAATGTAGATGGCCTCAAATAGCCAATAAAAATAAACACAGGGAGAGTGGATCAAGAAATAAGTGTCATCAATACGTTGTATATGACAGACACATTTGACTTGAAAGGAAATTCATAAACTGAAAGTCAAAGTAGAAAAAAAAATATTTCATGTGACAGGAAACCAGAAAAAAGAGGAGCAACTTACCCATCAACTACAGAATGGGTAAGAAAGATGTGGTATTATCATACAATGGAAAGCTACTTAGCTATAAAGAAGTATAATCTCAAGGGTGTTATAGGTAAATGGATACAATGTGAAGTCATGCTCATAGGTGAAATGATTTGGAAAAATATGGGTGAACCTTTGTGTTATCTCCTAGTGTAAAAAAATGAAGGAGTTAATGAGATCCAAAATGTACAGTAGATATTATGAAAGTGATAGAGGAGAAAACATCTAAAAAGGAAAGGTGAAACCACTGTTAATTTCCTGTTAGGTTGTTTTGAATTCCTGTATGTTTTCATAGTTTTGTTAGGTTTGGTTTTATTATGACTTGTTTTGTTTCATTTTACTATGTCTGATGGTATGTGTAACTGTTTTGAAAATAATGATAGCCACTGTTGATTTCCAGTAATCTGGTTTTTAGCCTTGCTATGATTTCATTATTTTGTTTTGACTGGTTTTATTCTGTTTTGTTTTGTTTGATTTTATTATGTCTGATGGTATGGACAGCTATTTTGAAGAAAGTAAGAGACATGATGGTTGCCAAGGTTGATTTCCTGTTTTCTTGTTTTGAAGTCCTGTGTCACTTTCAATGTTCTATTCTGATTAGCTTTATTCTGTTCTGTTTTGATTGATTTTACTCTCTTTAAATAAATTTAGAGGGGAATAAAAGGAAATACTAGTTATTGCTTCTGTAAGACATCAAAGTTTAAAGGAAAATATTTTTGTTTATGTTTATATTTTAAATTTGAGAAAGGAACTTCATTTTTATATATTTTATATAAAATATATTTTGTGGGCTCCTTTAGCTCAGCGGCATAAGTACCTGCCTTGCAAGCACATGCTTGTGAGTTCGATCCCCAGTACCAATTAAAAAAAATATGTATATATTTTATATATTGTATATATACATTTTATATTTTGTATACTACGTCATATAGTCATGATATAAGTCAGAGGATAATATAAAGAACTACCAGATATTCTTTATTTTCATTAATTATACTTGGCAAAGCTTCCTGGGAAGCCATGTGACACTGGTTGTTTAGCTGCTTCTCTGACTTGGCTTATCCCATCTGCTGAGAAGGCACATTGGTAGGCACTTTGGCCTACCATGGTATGTGCTGCATGTGCTCAGCGATTTCACCCAGACACCAGGCTCTTTCTCTCACTAGTTGTTTTTCTTCACAGTCACTCAGTCTTTAGACCTTTTCTCTTCTTGATCCAATGACTTCTGATTAGAGCTTCAAAAAATGATTTCCAGTTCCTAAAACAAGGAATACTGAGGATACCAAATCTTTTTCTTCAATAAAACCTATACTTTAATGGCAATGTTTGCCTTCTCAAGGGACCTCTGTAAACAAGCTACTGCCAGAGCTGTATCATATACAAATCTAACTTCAACAGTGCATAAATATCATGTAATTTTTGCTGCGAACCTTGTTGATATGAATAATGTTCTCCTACTGAGGAAAGAGACAATTAGTAACTGACTTACAGAATATCTGTCATATCAGTACTTTGTATCTAGTCACTTCTGTTTACATAGAACTTCCAGGGTTTTTTTATTTTCACAAATATACAATATAGGTTTTTTTTAAGGTGTTTGGCTTTGTGAATCCAGGCATTGATCCAATATATTCTATAGCAAATGGATACTCTTTTACAACAACCAGTTAGAGACACCTAAATTTATTTATTCATTCCCTAATCTTACCCTAACTTCACTGATTGGCTCAGAAATGATTACACGACTAAATGTAGGATTATGAAGCAGAAAGGAAAATGCTATGGAAGTCTACAGAAGCAAAGGTTCCTGGATGTCATTAAATGATACGTCAGCAATTCTCTAACCCTGAAAGACAGATGAACCCTTGGATAAATGTATAGGACATAAGAAAAAATAAAAAGCGAGGAAGTAGTTAAAAATATTATGAAACTAATACATGCATTAATTTAGAAATCTGTCAAATGTTATGTTTTAAACTAACTTTCCTGGTCTTGCAATTCAACATATACCTGATGAATGTTATTCTCCCTTTACTTTCTTTTTTTTTTTGTACTGGGGATCGAACTCACGACCTCACGCTTGCCAGGCAGGCGCTTAAGCCACTGAGCTAAATCCCTGGCTATTCTCTTTACTTTTAAAACAGAACAGCAAAACAATAGGTCCAAAATTATGTCCCTTACTTTTATACTTTAACTTTTTATATTAGCATAATAGTATTGAGCTGTGCATCTGAGTACCAATGCTTGAAGGATAACCAAAGATATCTTTATGTCTACCCACTTGGTACAATAAAAGGCAAAGTATGTGCATGTGTACAAAATATTCAACCAAGATTTTCACCAAGAATATGCTCCATCTAACAGATTTGACGTATCTTTAACTGAGAACCACAGAAGTATAAACACCCACATCACTCTAGGATTTGGTTTTTTTTTTTAAGCTTTCTTTTGATTTTTTCTGATAGAAGTAGCCAATTCAGTACAATGACACATGAAAAATCAGATTAGAAAATTTTGGAGGAGGTCAAAATGAATCATCAGATAACTCATGCATGGATGATGAAGATGATCTATTATGGTAAAATACATGTTTTCATGTGGAAGTGTTGCAGGTGGATGACGATGTTGATGACTTTGATGTCAGTCATGTGAGTCAAATTCCTGTGACAGTAAACTAGAGCAAGAATTGACTGATACACAGGGAATGTGGACCTCCTTGATTCAGATAATGCAGAAAACAGCAATGCAATTACACACTTGGCTAGCTGAAATGTAAAGTATTCACACAACCAAGTGGAAGGGTCCTATGCTAGAACTAGTTTTGAAAATATAACGAAGGTCTTGACAGGAGGGTGGCTAGTTATTAGACAGAAGGCAAGCACTGCCATTCAGCGTTGGAAATTGTAACCAAAAAAACGCTATTAGTGCTGTGAAATACACAAAGGCTGAGGTAAAGTGTTCTATGAACCAATGCCTATATTCAAAATTGTATGTATTGCAAGCCTCAGACTAAAAGCATTCATAGACTTGTGATACTTAGCAGAAGCTTCTCATGATAATCATAGGAATGTGAGAAAAATCTTATGGAAAAGCAATGGGTCAAAACATTGTATAAAAATTTATGCCACTGAGGGTGTGAATTCTTACTGTATTTATCCGGGAACTCATCCATCAGCTTCCTCTTGTATATTAATAACCCTAATGATATTGTGCACAGACTTGCTCCCATCTCCCAAACTAATTAGAATGACATTCCACAGTTGGTTTACCAGTTTCCAACTGATGTCAAATTTGCAAATAGAACACAATTTGATCAGTATAAAAACTGTACACAGTAACCAAGTAGAAATGCTAAGTAAAATGTTGAATTTATAAAACAGAGAATAGTAGTATACAATCTTTGGATTTCATAAAGATTCACATTGGCCTCATATATGATGAAAAAAATAAGCTGGTACCACTGATGTCAACATTGCACCACGATAGAAATATTAATAGGGAAATCCTGACAAAACAGAAGCCTGAGATGGTAATTTTCTTTAAGAAGACGAAAGACATAGTAGATATTGTTGATGATTTATGCAGCACTTGAAACACCAAGCATTAGCCAATGATTGTATTTTACTTAATCCTAAACATGTGTGGCATAAATAGTTTGATAATTTACAAAGAAACAAACAAGTTCCAAATATCACAGAGATATTTTCTTAAAGGATTGTGACTGGAATTCATAAGAGCTCATTACAACAGATGAAGAACAAAATGTTTTTGCCCAGGTAACTATGCAAATAAAATTCTGGAGCACACTGGTGAGCTGACAGGTGAACAGGTAGATACAGCATTTCAAAGACCTAATATGACAACAGGAAAACCAAAAACATCTCAACTGTGTCCTATAACAAAGGATAAGAAAGCAAAACATATGTCCCCTCAGTGTAACAGACACTTGTGCATGCAACAAGCTATTTTTACATACGAAGAGTACCATGAGTGTGATAATTGAAGCAAAGATTATTATTGTAGAGTTCTATTGTATGTTATTGTTGTTCACATATGTTTGTATTTCTGATTTTATCTCTTAGTTCTTGGAAATGAGAACACGGAGGATATAAACATGTTGGTGTCTGTTCTAAGCATTGTTTACACATCTGATGTTTTATTTAATTGAAAACTTATTTTTCTGATAAGTGCATGTTGTACAACATAGTGGAAACTTGTGACAAAACAGGAAGAGAAGAGAGGTGACAAGAATGGTCTGCTATAGAGGAAAGGGAAGCTAATGACCTGTGCTGTTAGTGAAAACTGATATATGTGTGAGGGACATGCAGTTGTCACATATGAAGAATGCCTTGAGTGTGAAAGTTGAAGCAAATATTATTTCTATTTTCAATGTTTGTTTGTGTTCACATTGTTGCTCACGTAGCTTTTTATTTCCAATGTAATCTCATAGGTTTTATAAGCAACTACACAGCTGATTTGAAAATGTTGATGTTCATTGTAAAAGTGAAATATGTATTAAGAATTTAATCCTTTATTTCATTGATATTTTGTGTTCCTGTTAACTGTACATTGCATAATATAACAAGAACCTCCTGAAAAAACAGCAAGAGCAGTGAAATGACAAGCATGTCCTACACAAAGCCCAGGAAAATAAAACACATGAGATTCAGGGTAAGCAATATGCAAAGATTGCATGGATATCTTTGGACATGGATGGACATGGATGAAAAGACTGCCTTTGGACATGGATGGACATGAATGGAAAGACTGCTTAAGCTGTGATAATTGAAGTAACATTTTTTTTGGTAGAGTGTTACTGGTATTTTAATATCAATTCATATAGGAATTTATCTCTGTTGGGTTTTTTTTTGCACTTTGTACACCAAAAGCCAGACAAATTTTTGAAATTTTTGAAATTTTTAGAAAAAATAAACATGAAAAATGCAGCATTAATTTTATGTTTTTTAATTAAGCACTCATTGTTTAATATAGTGGAACATATGAAATTAAAATTAGTAATTCATCAATAGAAATATCCCAAAGATTAAATGTGATTTGACACATCCATATTTATAGGTACTTATGAAAAAATGTGTCATGCTTGATACTATATTGCATTTGTTTTGTGATGAGTTTTTTTAACTGTAAAGTAATAAGAACATATTTTATCAGCAATGATTTAACAAAGATTTAAGGCGGCATCTCTTTACTTGCAATATATATAACTATTTATATATTTTAATTCATTTTAAATGAATTTTATAGAAGATAGGGTTACATGCATAACAGAGTTAAGAATATATTGATGTATTCTTTGAAATTTTTGATTAAATGTAATTAACATAATTATGTAATCTGACCATAAGCCCAAGTTTTATGACAAGACTTATTTTGAACTTTTCTATTGAAGTGCCATTTTTCTTTTCTTGATAATACTGCATTTGTAAAATAAAATTTCTTCACCTCACAAGGATGACATTTTTGTCAGAGTACTATCAGGGTAACTCTCAAAATTAACTTTATTGCAATGCAGTAACTTTAGCGACCCAACAAACTTAAAATCATTTTTTCTAAAGGAAGGCAAACATGAAGGAAATTCACCTATCTTTCACTCACTTTCTGTCTCATGCTACTTTTGTGACTCTGTGATTCTATTTCCCTGTCCCTTTGTGGAGTTTTGATCAATGTGCAAAATTTTTACTGCTTATAGTTCAATAGAATCTTTTCTGATTTTATCATACACAGGTAGATTTGAGATGTATTAACTTTGATGAACAAAAATTGACAGTTTTTCAGGGTAAAATCCAGGTCCTATTAACCTTTCCAACTATAGTCCTTCACCTAGTGCCTGATATACAGTATAAAATCATTATTTAGTGCAAAACTGTTGAAAACTAATGCACAATGAATTAAAATACTTTGGTTGATGTTACACACTAGGTTTCAAACCTAAAAGTGTTATATGTTAAAATGTGTGCTATTTATTATAAATTATATCTTCCAGATAATTTTGAAGTAGTGAATGAATATCTTCATATTTTCATTTGTAAAAGAGTATGAAAAAAAACTCGATATAATCTAGAATTTTAAAAAAGGTTAACATCACCCCCAGGAAGTCTCCCAGAAAGCAGCATCTCAGGCTGTCTCTTTGGGACCCGAAACTCTCAGACCCGTAGAGTGGCCTGGGCAGTTTGGATCAAAAGTCTGCACAGACCTGCATCTCAGCGTGACTCTTTGGGACTGGTAAGCACGCCCTTCATCCGCAGGGAACTGCCTGGAGATCAGCATCTGGGCCAGGTCTGTTTGGGCCCGTAGCCCCGCACTTCATACCCAGGAAGTCTCCCAGAAAGCAGCATCTCGGCCTGTCTCTTTGGGACCCAAAACTCTCAGAACCGCAGAGTGGCCTGGGCTGTTTGGATTGGGAATATTGTGGAGACTGGCATCTTGGCCGGGTCTGTTTGGGACTGGGAACTTTTCAGAAACCAACATTCTGGCCTGACTCTTTGGGACCTGTAGGTCCTTCACTTGCAGGGAACCACCTGGAGACCTGCCTGGGACAAGGCATGGAGGCCGGGCCTGCCTGAGATTCCACAGGCTCCAGGGTGGCCACACCCAGCATTCGCTTTACAACTTAGGGAGC
>PVJX010015710.1:0-41991 GCA_004027295.1 Dolichotis patagonum
AAAACTCCTAGTGTGTTTAATGAAAACGAAAAAACAGCAGTGAAAGAAATGATAACCCCATTTCATTTTTCTCTTGGTGACAAAGTGCTGAGAGTTTTGATTGTTTGAAGATTCTAAATATAGAGCAGAGATGACCCAAAAGCTTGCCTCAAATTTCATTTTTTTGTAATAGCCTCTGAAAAAATACTCCCAGGAGTACTAATTCTTCCTGTCAATTTAGGTAGTTTACATAGTTTTCAGGAGTATAATGCACTTTATCACATTGATTTCATCTCATAAGAGTTTGTCATGTGTCATCTACTTTGGTTGTTAAATGAATCATTAAATTACTTTATTTAGTATTTTTTCTAATATTCAGAGAAAAGATTTAATGCAGTGATTATCATTCAAATACATAGCATTGGGTCTCTGTTAATTCTATGGTGCTTGACTTTAAATAAGATTTTGACACACATCTATGACTTAGGAATTTTCTTGATTGCTGTGTTGACATTGATGGATGCTGTGGTTTGAATGTTTGTTTTGTCCAATGTTGCTGTTGCTATTTTTTTTCCCTCTGTAACAGTGTTAAGGGGAGAGGCCTTAAAGGGATGATTAAGTCTTGAAGGCTCTACTCCCATGGGTGAGATAGGTACCAATATAAAAGAGTGAGTTAGGCCTCCTTTGTCTCTCTTTCTTCTCCCCTACCTTCCTTTCCACTCTCTTGCCCTGTCCCCATCTTGCTTTTAACTCCATGATTACAAACCAAGAAGCCCTCATCAGTTGTTGGCACCTCAGGTATTGGACTTCTAAGTCTCCAGAACAGTGACTCAATGCATTTCTGTTCGCTATAAGTTTCCCAGTGCTGTAGCTTGATATGGATTACTTTTCTCAAAGATTTGCGTTTTGGAAGCTTCATTCCCAGTGTGGTGATGTAAGAGGTGGTAGAATCTTTAAGAGACAAAACCTAGTAGGAGATTAGATCATCAGGGGCACTGCCCTCAGGGGAAAAAAAAATAAAGTAATTTTGGTGGAACCTCAGGTAATTCTAGCTACCGTGGGTTGTTGTGAAATGAGGCCACCCATGTGGTTGTTCCCTTCTGCATGCAGCCAGTTTCTTTTTGGTTTTTCTACCATGTTTTGGGATAACCAAGGGGGACTTCACCAGAGGCTGACCCATTGAAGTCATCTTATCTTTGACTTTCAACCACCAAAACTGTGAGCTATACCTTCCTTTCTTTATAAAGCACCCAGGCTCAGTTATTTTGTTGTAGTAGCACAAAGTTGATTAAGGAAATGAATTTTCACAAATAGTCATTAAATCCTCCTAAGGCTTCTAAATCAAGTTCTTCCATAAATCCATTCTGATTGATATATCCCTCTTATTTATAACTACTGTGGCTCCCCTGGACTCTTTCTTGTTTGGGACATTGAGAAACTGTAGAGGTCATTGAGTAAATGAGAGTGTTGTGTACAAGTATTATTTTCAAAATAGTATAATCAACCTGAGATGTAAAGAATAGCAGGGCAATTGTTCCAGCATGTTTCTAATCAGCCCTTCCTCTCCTTACTGATGACCTTGATTCACGCTTCATGGGAAACAGACACTATCTCATCTATCCAGTCAGCAGAGTCAGGCCCACTTTGTCTTTCCTCTTGGTACTGTAAGAGGAAGTGGCTCTGCTCCTAGCAAGGGCTATTTACACTCTGGATCTCAACCTTTTTTCATCTTCTCAAGGACTTTGTTTCTGAAAATAGACCCTTATCTCACACATTACAATTTCCCCTCTCTGGGGGGGGGGTGTTGTTTTTATTGGCAAATAAATATACTGTTTATCTCTTATTCCTATCTAGCTGCTGCCCATTTCTCCTGCTTTTTCACAGCACAACTTAGCAGATGAATGGCTTTCCCCATGACATCCCTTCTTTTCTTTTCTGAATTCATTTAATGTGGACTTTTTCTCCTCACTGTATCTGAACCTTCTAGAAGATTCAGTTACCTCTGTATCACTAAAGGAAATGGCCACTTTTCTGCCTTCATTTTACTCAGTACCTAAGGGACCACCCTTTACTTCTTGAAACCCTTCTCTCTTGTCATTCATGGTGCTCCATTCTCTGATTTTCTTTTTTTTTAAATTTTATTTAAAGAGAAAAAATGAAAAAGAAAGCAACCAAACAAAACAGAGAAAGAATAGCAACAATACAGAATTCCAAAGGCATAGAATAAAAGAACAACAAGAAAACAAAAACAAAAACACTAAGAAATCGCCACTTAATAAGTTACATACTGTCATCATTGGAAATAGTTGTTCAAGTTACAAAATTAAAGCACACAAAGTAGACATTCAAACAGTGAGACTGTTAACAGTTCTGCTCAACAATCTAACAAAAACAGTAATGTGGTCATCTATCTTACACACTTAAACATACATGCAGTTATATCCTTTAGAGCACTTTCTTTTCCCCTCTTTATATATATATATATATATATATATATATATATATATATATATATATTTAAATTTTATTTTAAGGGGGTAAAATTAAACACAACAAAACAGAACAGAACGGGACATAAGAAAGCATAAATTTCAAAGCTAGACAACCAGGAATCTTCACTATCTGTCATATTGTCTCTTGTTTTCTTCCAAATGGTTGTCCATATCTTTGCATATGGGGAGTTCATACTAAATATCATAGCTAATCTTTTCACAAGATGCATAGTTAACTGGGTCCCACTTGCTAAGGGTGGGGCACGGGATGGAGGACAGGATGACATGAGATGTCTGATTCTCAGCCCGCTCACTGGCAGGATCACAGCCACCCCCCAGAGAGGGGAGGAGCTCCTGTTGTCCCGGCACCCTGAGTCAACCACACAGTGCAGGTCCCGAGTTGCCAGGGTCTCTCCCCTGCAAGCCCCCTAAAGTCCGCCATACTCACCTGCTATTTCTTTCTGATGAATTGACCATTACATTTCCAAAGTTCTGAAATGGCCATCAGACCACAGAAAGAATTCTCTTTAGGCTCCTGTTTGAAACCAGCAGCTACAGCAATCTGCTGGCCTTGCTTCAAGGCCTCTCTGATTTTATTCTTATATCACTGTTCATTCTACTGACTACAGTTCCCAAAGGTACATATCTAAACCTCACCTTTTCCATATTGCCAGTCTGTACATATAAATACTCTCTGGCATCTCAATTTGGGTGTCTAATTAGCATATTATACCTAAGTCTACATGCTCACCATCTTTCAGTAAATTAATGCATATTTAAAACCCTTCTTCTGTCCACTGTGCATAATAGTCTCTTTGCCTTTATCTTGCCTCTTTCCCTAAGTCATCCCTTGGTGGGTTAGATTCCTTGATGATTTAATGGCACCCAATAATTTTCCCTTATAGTGATATAGGGGAAAGAAACTCCCAACTTACTAGATGTCTGGTGGGAGTTAGTGTTCTCTAAAATTGAAAAATGAATTTTAGGAACAATAGAGGTTAAGAGCAGAAAATATTTATGGAGAGAAATAAAGCTTCTGTCTGAGAGACCAAAAATGTCCTGAGTGGGTTGCCAAGTATCCTGTCTTTTCTAGGGATTTTTATATATCAAAATCACAAGGTGAGGCAGATCTAAGGTGGAGAAAAATGGGAAATCACGAGGAGGGCATGAGGTGGGCAGAACTATGGTCAATCAATAAGATTATAATTGCTCAGGTAAAATTGATTAAATCAGGATCAAATAGGAAAGCAAGTCATGTAGCAAGCAAGCATGAATACAAAACAGGGGCTCTTCCTGTAGGGGGCTGGGTTAGTGACTCCTAGCTTCCTCAAGGTGAGCTGATAGATATTTAGAATATCAATCCCTGATGCTTATCCTTGAGAAGTATGTGAGTGTATTTGTTTTATCTTTTGTCTTGAGGTCTGGCCCACCGCAGGAGGTGTTTGCCTCTCCCACAACTGCAAGGTTTTACACACTTGCTCCTTTGAGGGCCCAGCCTATCTGATTGCCTATACTATATCTATCTAACTCAGCTGCCTATAACAATAGTGATTGTCACTTTTATAATCAGTTAGTCAAATACATCAGTTAATCATTTGTTTAATAACACTCTTGCATCTGTGGCTTCTAAAACCCTTGATGCCAGGGATTATCTCTGTTCTTTACTGAATTTCACAGTCCAGCACAATGCCTTGCACATATTAAAAGCTCAATTAATATTTTTTGAGAAGATAGAATAAAGAAATAGTTGTTCTACAGCACTTTTAACAGGTAGGTAACATTGCTATATAGGTATATCATAAACTCATTTATTGCTTACTTTTGCATATATAGGCTGTTTCCTATGTAACTAACCCTACGGTGAACATATTGTAGCTATGCTTGGCTTGTATCCCTAGAAACAGAATCACTGGTTTTATAATAAGGTGACATTATTAAGTCCAGGCAGATTTTAGAATTACCATAGTGCCTATTGTGGTTTTCCCGGCTCTTTCTCACAACTGCATGCTCAGTGGGGGTGAGGAAGTTGGAAGGATTGGGGAAAGGTCTCAGAAAACAATTTATAGGTCTTCAGATACAGATAAAGAATACCAGAGGAGATGCTTTCACATCTCAACATGGCACTGATTGTGAAATATTGAACTTCAAGCTTGACCCTTTAATAAGACGACACTATGTGTACTCTGGGAAGGGGTGAGCACATATCAAGACCGTAAACAGTAAGTGGCCAGAGGAAAGTCTATAGTGGATTCAAGATGGCCACCAATTCTTTGCAACTCTTCTGAACAAAAGATAGAATGCTTTTTCTCTTGCATTGACTTTGGCTGGCACTGTGATTTGCTGAGACAAATAGAATGCAGCAGAAGTGATATGTCAGGCAGCAATATTCTGGAAAACCAGCCCTGTGGGGAAAAAAGTAAAAGCCCTAATTTACATCACTCACCACTATTTGCAGTATAAAGACTCCCACTGTAACTTATTTTAAACTACCAGGGTGACATCACTGATCATGGAATGGGGAAGAGATGTGCATGGTTGGCCCTCACGAGCCTGTGTATACAGCTCCCTGCCTTCTATTGCTGCCACACCTGTTCTCTGAGAGATCTAACAGATTCCATTTTTGCTTTCTTGGAACCTAACCAACATGAAAGATCCTTGAGCAGGGCTCCTAAATGATGAGAGGCCAGATGGAAAGACAATGTGAAGAAGAAAGGAAGCCTTCTGTGTTCTAGCCCCAGCTAAGCTACTGGGTGAGTGCAGGTGAAAGAGTGAACCCAGCTAATATTACGTGGAGCTGAACGCTGCCTCATCAACTCACAGGAATATGAGGACTAGTACACTGTTGTGGATGGACTCCACTACACTTTGGAGTGAATTATTAATCAGTAATAGATAATTGAAACATACAAATTGTCATATCATCATTCTAAAAAACTGTGTGAAGTTTTAGTCCTGTACGCAATGCATGAGAATGCTCATGCTGTGTAATATAAACACAGGTTTAAAATTTTAAAACAAGTGTGCTTCAGTTTACTTTGCATTTCTTTAAGAATGAATCTGAGTATCTTCATGATTATCAGCTATCGGTTGACTATACTCTCAGCCCACTTTTCTATTGCTTTATAGACTTTATGTTATAATAATAGTAAGCATATTTTTATAGTAAAACATTTAAACTATATAAAACATAATGCTTGAATAGTAAGCATATTTTTTGTAGTAAAACATTTAAACTATATAAAACATGATGCTTGACTGGAAGCTTTCCTTTTCTTTTTTTTGTACCGGACATTGAACTCGGGACCAGGTAGGCCTGTGCCACTGAGCTACATCCCCAGACCTAGGAGATTTTTTGAGTGTTTTTTTTTTCTTTAATAACAAATTATTGTGAATATTTTTCCTGGATTTTCATCACCAGTGATTTTCTTCAAACAACATCTTCAGGAGAAACCCAGTGCAAAATGCACGCCTACCTTTTCCTCTGCATTCTAATTAGAACACCACTGTCTGACATCACTGCAGACAGTTAATTCTTCAGTCATTCTTGTGTTAATACACATGGGAAGAAGCTTTCTCTGTGAGTCAACGCCATGTGAAGGCCTCTGCAGGGAGAAGCAGGTGCCAGCCTTTTCCTATGAGTCGGCACCATTCACAGACTGCAGGGGAGGAGAACAAGAAGCCAAGTCCCCTGTGAGTCAGCACCATGCGCAGGCTGCTGTGAGGAGAATCAGATGCCAGCACCTTCCAGCACTCAGGGTGAGAGACAAGAAGAGCCAAGGTCCACTTGTAAGCAACTGGGTGATCTGGAGAAACACAGGCTGCGATGATAGCTATTCAGGTAAAATACAACTTAATACTTGTAGTGTTTGGTGTCTCACTGACTTTGCAGTCCTTAAGCTGGTAGTCTGATCATCTATTCAGAGGATAACAATACATAATGTAACATCTATGGGGGAATCTCCTTCTGAAAGGGGAAACCATTGTTAATTCCTTATTATCTTATTTTGAAGTCCTGTATCATTTTCATTGTTTTTTGGGGTTGGGATTTATTCTATTTTGTCTTGTTTGATTTTATTATGTCTGATGGCATGAGCAGCTATTTCAAAGATAACAAGATATACAATATGGTACATATTTTGGATTTACTTTGAAGTCCTTTATTACATTCATTGTTTTGTTTTTATTCATTCTAGTCCATTCTGTTTTGTTTGATTTTTACTATATCTGAAGGTATGGGCAGCTGTTTAGAAGACAACAAGGGGCATTGTGGTAACCATTGTTGATTTCCTATTATCTTGTTTTGAAGTCCTGTATCACTTACACTGTTTTGTTTTAATTGGCTTTATTCTGTTTATTTTGCTTGGTTTTAGTATCCTTAAAATACAAATTACAAAAAAATAATAAAGTAAAACCAATGGGAAATCTTTGGATATACAGTATACTTCTTTTTCACACTAATTTGTATTCTAAAAATTTGAAACAGAATGGTAAGAAAAGGCTATTCATTTGTACAATTTCCAAATAATATGAATCCTTCCCAAACTAAGAAGTACTTAAGTTGGATTGGACTCTGGAGCAGCAACAAAGAAAAAGGGCACAATAAAGGAAAACTACTGAAACCCAAACAGAAACTTGAGGTCCACTAGTAGCACCAGTGTTGGTTTCTGAGTTTTGACAAATGTACTTTAGTAATGTTCAGATGTCAGTGACAGCGAAAACTGGGTAAGTTTGTATAAAAACTCTGTATACTATCTTTATGACTTTCTGGAAATCTATAGTATCTCCCAAATGAAAAGGTATGTTTTAGTCTGTTTTATTTTGCTGTAACAGAATGCTTCACATATAAAAAAAAGTGTTTTATTGCATTCATTATTTAGGTGAGTAAAAATTCTAAGTGCCATCCACCTCTGTCTCACTTGCTATGTCACAAAATGACAAAGGAACAAAAGAAGAAGCAGGCATGTGCAAAGAGAAACTAAGCATGCAGGTTGGGCTCGTTTATTACAACTCACTGTACTGACAACCAGTCTAGTCTCAACCAAGTGAGAATTTTCTTCATTGAGAAAAATATTAATCCCTCTTAAAGGCCCAACACTTTTTAAAAGTACCACTTTCCAACATCACCACATTGAGTATTAAGCCACCACATGAATTTTGGCAGGCACAAAACATATTGAAGCCATATGTTTTTAAAAGCAAACGTTTGGTCTAGGGTATGATATACAGTGTTACAGGCTTATGTGTTATGAGCATGATATTCCTTACACTATTTATTCTCCTGGAGAAACAAACTGTATAAAATAAGGCAAGTTTTGAATTATATAAGGCTTGTAGGACCTCATCCCATGAGTATAATCCACTGCCATGTGAGTTACATATTTACATCCCATCTTGAAAATTGAAATAGGAGTAACTAAAGATTTAAGAATGAACCATAAGCTAAAAGAAATCCTTCTTTCCAATAAAAACTAAAAGTAAACCCAAACATTTTCCCTCCTAGTTCCTGACAGTAGAATCAAAGCAGTAACACTTCATTGCCCTGGGATGATCTTTGGACAAGTACGTGACTAGAGGTCTAGTGTTATGTGTGGAATCTGAAGTCAAGTTCCCTAGGTGGAGATTTTGTCTAACTTTCAGGGACATAAGCATAAATGTGTGAATCCAAATCCTGCAGGTGCACCATAAATCTTCATTAGAAATTTGCTTTGGCTTAAGAAGTTGATAAGGAGTTTTCCTATCATGTTTCTGTATTCACCTTTCCCATCACAGCAAATGTTTTGGGAGGAGTGGCGGTGCTCATTTGTCATCATTTTGTATTCATCTAAAGGTTTCGTTGCAAATAAAATTGATCTTTAATGGGCTTCACTGCTGTAAAAGAAATTCTGATTATTTAAACTCTGAGTTTCAGCTTTTACATTGCCTACTATTTCCTTCTTTACATAGACTATATACCTTGAAATATTATAATACATTCTCCTGTGCCTTGTTTCTTACAATACCCTCTCTGTGATACCGAATACCTTTGGATAAAAATTGCAGTTATATTTTACACTCATCAAGGAGATCAGAAGATAGAGGGAAGGGGAGGAAGGAAGAGGGAAGAGAGTAAAATAAATAATTAAGATATCTTATGTACATGTATCAACTCCCCACAAGGAATGTAATTATTATGTGCTGCAAGCATGCACTAATGAAAAATAAAAACAAAATAAAAAACAAATAAAATAAAATAGTAAAAAGGGAAAAATATTATTGAAGTCTCCCTCTGTGCACACAACTTGAAATAATGTGAATTCCTTACACTAAAATTTATTTATTCTAAAACATTTTTGTTTATTCTGCATTAAAGTTAAGTTTGACATCAGAAATGCTCAACAATGGCCTTGGTTTATGTGCACTAAAATTGTTATTTCTTATGTTACATTTATTTGTGAGGGAAAAATCTGCCTGAAATTATGCATTTGTGGTTTTGTGAGGTTTTCAGAAACCCTTCCCGGAGTGGTTTTGAGCAACTTGAATAATCCAGCTCCATCACTGGGAATCTATTTTATTTTTTCTATTGATGTCATCGTGAATGGAGAAGTTATTGATTGCTTACTCCTGTGCCAGGTACTGTGTTAGGTACTTATCTATTCAGCAAGGTGCATTATATCTATGAAGACGGTATTAATAATGCTATTTTTTCTATAAACAAAAACAATCTTTTTTTCTTTTTTGAGACAGAGTTTCTCTCTGCAGTTTAGGTTGTCCTTGAGCTCGCTTTCTAACCTTGACCTCACAGCAGTCTTCCTGCTCAGCCTCCCAAGTGCTGGAGTTACAGGCATGTTGCCACCATTTTTGGCAAATTTAAGTAATTTTTATCTAAGAAATTATTTTTGGATTTTGGTTAGGAATAAAAATTTGTTTCTGTGTAAATTCCGAGATTGTTGCTAGCAAATTCTGTATAAAATATTTACACATTAACCTCAGTGATATTTTTTAGCCCTGCAGAAGGTAAGTACATCTGCTTTTGCAACCAGGGTCTTCCAGCACTGAGCTTTGGTCTGCTTCATGGTTTCTAGGTCACTCATCTGCCTTTTAGGAAAGCAGTTGTACTCCAGGGAGGTGTTTCTGGGCCTGATAGTGCAAATCTCTCTGCCTCTGGAATTGCTTGAGATTGGAGTAGCTCCTGAATCGTTTTTGTTTGCTTAATTGTTTCCTTTGGTGCTGAAATTTTTCTATGTCTTTTGAAATTGTTCTTTTTCTAAGGGGTGCTATTTACCATGTCGTTAAACAGCAGTGTCTCCAAATAGTTTTTCCCTCTTCCTAAATGGACTGTAGAATGAACATGGATGGAGCTTGCTGGATTTTTTTTTTTTTTTTTTGTGGTACTGGGGATCAAATTTACAACCTAATACTTGTCAGGTAGGTGCTTATGCTGCTGAGCTAAATCCCCAACCCTGGATTATTTTTGTTTTCAAATCTTTCTTTTGGGAGGAATTTAAAACATAGTAAATCTAATCACAGTGGCAGTTTGGTTTAAGCAACTTAGAGGGATTCTGTGGCCTATGATATAATTTTCCTCCCTAAATTCTTCAATTTATAGATACAAAGTAGCCCCCAGTGCAGGTAAGAAACTAAATCTTAATATCTTCTAATATTTGGGAGCAGTTAAACACCTAGAAGGGGGGAAAATGCGTCCAACTGGGATTGAGACTTTCATACTCCATTTATATTTTCTATTTATGAAATTGTAACCATGTTCATAAATTCCTATTAGCCAAAAACTGAAAGTCCTGCCCCATTACTGTTATTTACTGCAAGATCTTTCTTATTGCTTTTTACAAGCAGTTCATTTTTTGGTCACCTCCTCAAAATGAGTTTCATGAAGGCAAGGACTTTGCTATAGAAGACTGCCCAACACAAAATAGTCATTCAGTTCATTCTCAAGGAATGAATTAGGAGTGAATAACTGAGACTTTATTGAAGCAGTTTCTAGTTGGATTTAAAGAAAGGAACAGAGAATACTAAGTAGGAGAACTGGAAAGGAGTCTGACAATCTAGTTTGCAGCTTTACCCTTTTGCCTTCATTGGTAGTGTAAGTATCCTTAGGCAACTCCCCAAATGCCTTTAAAAGTCTGAATTTTGCATTCTAATTAAAGTCCTAGATTGTGACATATGCTTGGTCCTCATTTTGGATTCATTCTGATTGAAGATTCTTAACAGAGTTTATTGATAGAATACCAAGATATGTGCATTTAAGCAGTCTATACCAAATGTCATAGACTGTATATTAGCTGTCTTGGTCACTTTTTATTTGTTGTTGAGACAAAATACTTGATGCCTAAAGTTAGGGAAAGAAAGGCTTATTGCTTACAATTCTTGGGGGCTTTAGTCCATACTCAGTTGGCTCCAAGGCAACATGGCATGGCGGGGCAGCCCTTCATTACCCCTACAGACAGCAAAGTGAAAACAGAAAGAGAGAGATACACCTTCTTCACACCCTTACACCATATCCTGGCTCCACCCCTGGGCGGGTGAAACATTCACACCACCAATCTGAGTGCTAGACAATGAACCAATCACAAATGCTAGATTTGGTTGCATCTATAATTGCATGAGGCTTGGGGCAGGGCCACAGGAACACAAACAACAACATTAACGTATCTCTTAATTAAAATAAAATTAATGATCTTCTATCAAATATCACTAGACAAATAAAATGATAGCACTATTTCATCTTAAATATTTCCCTGGGGCTTTCTATGATTATGCTTCTAGCTATGTATCTCCTTTAGACAATTTCACATTGTTCTTTTTTAAGGGAAATTTTATTGTTAGAGAGGTGCATCCAGAACAGAGGACTGAAAAGATTTGCCCTACAAATCACAGAAGCCAACTCTGTACCTCAGACAATCTATGTAAAATTGAACTTACACTCCTCCAGTTACCAGAAGAAAAACAAGATCCCCATTGGTGATAAGCATTTCAGAAAATCTTCATTATCACCTGAAAATAGTGGAGATGAAAGACAAATTGAATCCTGTCCAAAAGTGTCCACTGTACTCTAAATTTGGAAAGTGAGGTAACCGAGACTCTTGATATTTGAATTCCAGTTTCACACTGTGTTGATCCAACAGGCTCATTCCTAGAGAAAGCAAAACACCTACAGGCAATGAAAAATCAGGCTTTGGTAGTTCCCTTTACCATTTATTTATTACTTAGTTGGGGGGAGGCACTGTACTCCAGATCAGTGTTTTCCAAATTTGTTTGTAAATGAACGCATTATAGAATGTGAGAAACATACTTTCCATCTCATCTTAGTCCTCACATGCATACATACATGAGTACATGCGAATGTGCTCACACATACTCACAAAACTAAGTTTCAGCAACATAGCATCTATCCTAACTACAGTCAAGCCATCTGACATTTTTCTATTTTATTTTTTAATCTGCTGGCTATGACTCACTAAGTTAGTCTCATGACCCTCTCCAGTGTACTGAGAGAAAAACAAAACAAAAGCAACACTCTTAGAGATGATTTCAGGAGATTCAAAGAGGAATTAAAAGATAGTTTCTGGACAACAGAGAGAGGATATAGGCCAATGAATTATTTACAAAAATTTAAACATAAAAATGTGCTTTTAAACAAATGGTGTTGGTGCAATTGGGTATTGAAATACAATGGAATGAAATAGTCCTCTCTATGTCTTGATTACCTTTCTATTGTTGTTGAGACAAAATATCCAATGCCCAACATGAAGGAAGGAAAGGTTTATTTCTCACAGTTTTTGAAGGTTTCAGTCCGTACTCAGCTGGCTCCAAGGCAAGGTGGCATGGCTAAGGGGCAGCTATCCATGGCAGCTGCAACAGGCAAGAGTGAAAGGGCACAAATGGGGAAAAAAACAGGCTTTCTTCCCTCCCTTGTATTGTATGCTGGCTCCACCCCTAGGTGGGTGCAGCACTCACACAGCCAATCATAGTGCTAGACAACAAACCAATCACAACTGCTAGATTCAGCTGCCTCCATTACTGCATGAGGCTTGGGGGGGCCACCTAGACACAAACCATAACACCCTACTTTACAATATATACAAAAATTAAATCAAAAAGGTTAAAGATGTAAATGTAGTTGACAAAACTACTAAATTCTTAGAAGAAAGCATAAACATTCTTTATGGCCTTGGATTAGCCAATTATTTCTTATGTAATCTTAACTATAAGCCTCAACTATAAGCAACAAGAGAAAAATGTTGTTTTTGTTTTGTTTTGCTTTGTTTTGTTTTGTTTTTTTAGACAGGGTCTCATTATGTAGTCCAGGCAGGCCTTGAGTTCACTATATAGTCCAGGCTGGCCTCAAATTCACCCGCATCAGTCTCCCAAGTGCTGTTATTACAGGCATGTACCACCACACCTGGTCAGGTTAATGAAATTTTAAAAATATAAAACTTTTGTGCCCTAAATAACTCCATAAAGAAAGTAAAAAGATGAACTGTATCAGATAAGGTATATAGATCTAGAATATATAAAGCTTACTTTTGGATCTCAATAATAAAAACACAACCAAACTAAAAAGTATGCAAAATACAGTATTTAGGGTCTTTGTTTTGTGATTTCGAGACAGGGTGTCTATGTAGTTTAGGTTAGTTTTGAATTCACTATGTAGGCTAGGCTGGCCTCAAATTTGTGATGATCCTCTTGCCTCATCCCCCCAAGTTCTGGGATTTCAGGTATGTGCACCAGACCTGGAGCAAAACTTGTAAAGAGAAACTTTAAACATTTTTTTAATGGTTATAGAAAAGAGGGAAGAACAGATGGATGGCAGGAAGATGACTCAGCTTCTTTGGGCATTAAGTATTTTATAGGTTAAGAAACAGAGGCCTAGGAGAAAGGACCTTGGGTGATGCTTCAGTTTCACATGGTGATTCATCACCACAGAATCTCCAAACCTTGAAGTAGGACAAAATCCTGATCCAACTCACTTACCGAATAAGGGAAATAGTCAAAGTCCCTAAAGGTGTAATGACAATCTCTACACCATGATCAGTTTGAAAAAAAAGCTAGAGTTAGCAAAGTTCAAGCCTTAAATGACTTACACAATATTGTTATAAAATAGGAAAAAAATATAGAGAACAGAAAAACAAAGAATCAGGAATTAGGGGGACATTAAAAATAAAAAGTATATAGTTGCCAGGATGACATTAGTCTCCTGGGTGTGGGCATGGATTTTGCAGTATTGTGAAATAGTAGTTAAGATGGGAATAATTTATGTGCATGTTAGGTCAAAACCACTGTGGGAGTTCTCTGGGGACCCATTTTTAAACACTGTAGTTCAAAACACACTGAGTTGGGCATTGCAGTGCACGCCTGTAATCCCAGCACTGAGGAGACTGAAGCAGGAAGATCGCTGGGAGTTCAAGGCCCACCTCAGCTTTAAAGTAAATTCAAGGCCAGCCTGAACTACATAGCAAAATCATGTTTCAGAAAGACCAAACCAAACCAAACAAAAACCAAATAAACAAACACCCCCCCCAACCACTTACTATTCTGTTAGTGCCCTCTGCAGGTCTCTTCAGAATCTGTTAGAGTGGAATGGGTTCTACCTGATACACCTTTCCCTCTCTTAACCTCTCAGTGAACCACTTTCTCATATTTCCCTACAATCACCAGGGACCTAGTATCTTCATTTTATACTCTACAAGAAAGCCTGTTTCACAGAAGGCTCACTCTATGATATGTATATGTGTGTATATACGCATACATATAAATTATATAGCTGTGTATACATAGTATGCATACACACAAAATGTGTACAACAAAAATATACCTATTCTCTGAAGAAAATTTGGAAAATACAGCAGAATTTTAAATAACTTTTAATTGCATTACCTATACATAATTTTGGTGTATTTTCTTTCAATTTTGTTTTGTTTTGTTTTTATTTTTGTTTTCTGGTACCGGGAATCAAACTCACGACCTTGCACTTGCCAGGCAGGTGCTTAAGCCACTGAGCTAAATCCCCGGCCCTCTTTCAGTGTTTTTGAGAATTAAAAAAATACATATATAAGACACAAAAGACATACACTTTAAAAAATAACTGGGTCAAATTATACCTGTTATATCATGTCTTTCTGCTTTCATTTAATAACATCATTACCATTTTCCTATGTCATGTGGCACTATTCTATACTATTCTAACTATTTAGATGCTATTGTCTAAAGTACCAAAGTGCATTTTAATCATTCATGAATCTCAGATTGTTACACTTGATTTTTTCCTAATATAAAAAATGCTACATTGGATTTAATGTATTGTATTAATGTATTGTACATGATTGGATTTAAATATGCACTTAGCAGATATTGTTTACTTAGGTTAAACTGCTAGGAATAAGCCAAGGTACTCACATAATTAAACTCAAATAAGTAAGTATATGATTAAGAGTTTTGATATATATTGCCAAATTGTATTCCAGAACAGATGGGATTTTGCCATCTCATTAAAAAAGCAAAGCGTCTGTGTATGCACATTGTTAGAATCTTTGTATGTATAGAGTGTATATGTGAGTGTATTTCATCCAATAGAGTGCAATACTACTTAGACTAGCTCACTATATTAGAATAGCTCTTGTTGCTCTAACAAATAAAATGTAAAATCACAGAGGCTTAACATATATATGTATTTTTTTTGCTAATATAGCTGTCAAATAAGAGATTCCTGGTTGGGTATGACTTTACTTCTTGGGGTGATTTGGGGACTCAGGCTCTTATATCTGTGGCCGGGATTTTCCTGGTGCTTTGCCATCATTGGCTGTATATGATGACTATAAAAAAACAAAGAAAGTATGATGGAGGCCCAACTCCACATTCCAGAGATAGAATTCAGTCTTATGATCAACCTAAGTGCAAAAAAGGATCAACCTCCATAGAACAATACAGCAGGCTCATGGAGAAAAAAAACCCCACTGCTGACCATATTGACAGAAAGGGCCAATTATAATCATTAATAATGGCGTTATTATATATATCTTGAAACTAAAAGTTATTATTTTAAGTAAGATAACTTAATTTTTTATGAGGTTTCCACCTGCACACTTTCAAATATTAGAGGTTTTCATCTTGCTACTAATTTTATACTAGGAAAGTCTTTCCCATTCAATATTATACTGTCAGGTTTTTTTTAACTATAGTATATTTATATGATAAGGGAAAAATGTTAAATGCCTAGCTAAAAATAATTACACAGAGAGCATGACTTCATTTGGCAATGTTCTGTCTATTTATCTGCTATGGTGCTTAGAATTATACTCAGACAGTAAAACTGATTAACTCATTGGACAACTAAAAATACTGCCCTTGATTTTATAGGTGGGTTTTCCTTTGTCTTCTAAAAGACAGCCTATTGCTTGACAGTGATGCTTTTAAGATCAACTTTTAAAAATAAGAATAGCTTTATATCTTTTACCTTTTTACATTAAGTGAGAGTTATGTAGTCTGCCAAGAAGATCGTAAAATAGACCTGGAGATGTTCTTTGAGGATACCCAATGATATTTTTGCAGAGTTCACAATACCATACCTCTTTTCCTACATAATAAGGCCAGAATACTCTGTATACATGGGAGGATTTAGGAAAAATGGAGCATAGTTTTGAAAGACAAAACATTGATCCTTTCCTGAACAATTCTTTTGCCTCGCTGATTATGTCATTTTTCTCTTCAAGCTGAACTATAGTAAGCATAGAAAATATCACTTAGTTATTTTTAATTTTAGGTGTCAAAGGGAAGGAGATTGTAAGTTCAAAATATGGTTTTATTATTTTGTGACAAGTAGTAATACAGATACGCATTAAAGGCTATATAGCTCATTAATGTTTTGTCATCATTACCATTTTTAGTAATAAGTCTGTGTAATATAAGAAATAAAACAGGCAATGAAGTAGGAATTAGCATTTGCTTCATTTATCACTTTTAGACACTACTGAGCTTTTGTTATTGTGTATGAAGATTTTATTTTCCTTGTTTTGTTTGGAAAATTATTTTAAATTCAACCATGCTTAAAGAGGTTTTTGGTTTTTTGTCTTTTTGAGACAAGATTATGCTATGCAGTTTGAGCCAGCTTTGAGCTCATTATGTAGCCCAGGCTGGCCTTGAACTTGGGTGATCCTCCTGTCTCACCTCCCAAGTGCTGGGATTACAGGGATGCATCACCATGCTCAACTTCTTGAAGAGTTTTAAATATTAAAATACTATTCATTATAAACATTTTAATAAAAATGAATCCTTCACATTTTTCCAAATTTGATAATTGAGAACACTTTGGGTGAAGTTTGATATCTATACAAAAAAGTAAGCCTAACAGAGACACACCTTGAAGGGAAAGTGCAATAAAAGGTGATGATTTTTACACTTTTATTTAGTGTTTTGCTGTTTACCTACAAATCCCTAATTAAACTGTCATAATCTTAGACTTACTTACAACTAGCTATAATAGGAGATAGGAAATATAGCCTTTTAGCTGGGCACACTGTTACTGTGGATAAAATCTTAGTTTTATTGGAACAGGAGGAGAGAACGCATGTAGAGTAGGTGACCAGTGACCAGCAGTCATTTCCATGTCTTTGTAATTAGAAATATTTTTCCTATTTAAAAATGAAGGTGTCTGACTACATTTTAGAAAATGATGGAACCCCACTACAAATGAGGATTCCAAAGTGATTTTAGAGATTATTATATTAATTGATGGCCTAACAGTCCTGTGTAGTAGGTGGGATGGAGATTGTAATCCATAGAGGATGAAACTAAGGCACAGAATGAGTGAGTAGCTTCCTCAAAGTTCCATGGCAATGAGTTTAGTCTCTTGTTTTCCTACTGCAGCATCATGTGGACGCAATATAGGAGAAAGAATTCTTTGTGCAGGACCTTGGTAGTGCTGGGACAGGGAGGATGGTAGGTATGGAGCACCAAAGCCTTCTCCCCATGCTGTTTCCCCTCTGAATCACTTCATGGTTGTCAGATAGAGGTGGAGTTCTAGCAACTACTGTCTGGGATCCCCAGTCACTCTAATCTGGTAATAAGTGTTGGCATTAAATGCTCTTGCACAAGTACTGGGTGGATATGGGGATGCCACATAAGGTACGATACCAACTTAGTAGTAGAAACATTGATCAGATAACTTTAATATAAATGTTAGCCTAATCTCTGCATCTTTACACTTAGAATATGGGAATTATATTGTTTACAGTTGCAGATTGTTTAATAATATATAGTGAATATGAAAATGCGTGCTACACACAGTTTAGAGAAAATAAAAATTCTATGAGTATTATGTAATTATTGTTTTCATTTAATTATTCATCTCAGTTCTGCTCAAACTAGAGACTTTGTAAATGACAGCTCTCATAGAAAGGAAAAATTCAGTTGTGGTATTGTGCCTCAAGGAAAATGTGGTAATTAAAGCAGTCAATTTTTAACTGAAAAATAGTTGACTGTTTCCCTGGAAGGATGTGACCAATAGAAGTCATTAAATATTTTTAAACCACACAATCAAGTAGCCAGTTGAGGCTTGTACTGTACTAGACACTGAAAGCACTTTATAGGCTACTGAAAAATGACTGACAATATTTCAAGTATAAGATACACATAAATGAAATCATAGTGTGTACCTATATTTGCAAACTAAGAGCATGAAGCTTTGCCCTTCAGTTTCAAAGTACTTATCTATAATAGCACTTTATTTAGGTTCTCACAGTGTTTGCTACTAGTAAATATATATTACACACATAGTACCAGGGGTATTTCTGGTAGTTTCATCCCTTACATTACATAGATTTTCACTAAAAGATGATTTATCCTTTAATGTTTTCTAACTCTCTTCTTATGGAAAATGTCAGAAGTATATGAAAATAGAATAATGTGATGAACTTCTAGTTATGTATCATCCAGCCCCAAATAGGACAAATTCTTGGCTAACAGTGTTTCAAGTTTTTGTCTACATCCCTATCTCCTTCCTACTCCAAATATTTTGATGTAAATCCCAGGCAACATATCTTCTAATCTGTGACTACTTAAGTTAGTATTTATAGATGTATCTACCTCTAGAAAACATCTCCTTTTAAAAGCATAAACACTGAGATGGATGATGTATGACTTATCAGGTGGCCACATGTCCCTTACTTTGAATCTTTCTTGCTTGAATCCCAGTTGACCATAGAAACTTGCTGGAGTATTAGAATGAGGCTGAAGTAGCCCTATGACACATTTTTAGTGTCTTTGAAGCTTCCATCTGGACTCGTTAGGACACATTCTTTGAGAAACTGCAATGCCACATAAGAAATCTGACAACCCAGAAGTGCTACAGTGAGCAGGTCACATGCAAGTGCTCTGTCGAACCCAGCCTTCCAGTCTTCCTCTCAAAGGCACCAGAAATGAAACTAAAAGCATCATGGATCTTCCAGGCCTGCTCATCTGCCAAGTGCATACCACCAAGCGGTGCTGCTAAAGCAGAAGGATGACTGAGCCTTGCTCAAGGTCCTGGTCCCCCAGGTTGTGAGATTTCATGATATGTCTGTGATTTTAAAGTTCTAGGGCTATTTGTTGTGTTGCAGCAGATAAATACAACAGCTACGAAACCATTATTATTTCTAAAGTAGCAATAACTCCTGAAAATATTAAATGTCCAGGGTTCATATCAAAAAGCCTTCTTATTTCATATTTTAAAATATTTTGTTTTTATTGAGATCTAAATAATGCCCATACATGGTGACTGGCTTTTTTGTATTTCCCACCTGAGTCTATTTATTTATTTGGAGACAGGTCTTGCTCTGCAGCTCAGGTTGGCTTTGAGCTCAGTATGTAGACCAGGCTGTCCTTCAACATGTGGCGACTCTCCTGCCTTAGCCTCCTGAGTGCTGGGGTCATAGGCATGTGCCACCATGTCCAGTTTAAATCATTTTAAATCTATTTGCTTCCTCTCCATCCTCTGCTCCCACCTTCATAATTATTTGTCTAAGAAACTGGACTGTTTCTCCTCAAAGTGTCCCGTACTTTAGATTTCAGTATTGTTTTACACATTCTATCACAAATGCTTCCTGTAAATTATTTTTTTGAGAGTCTTGTTATGTAGTTCAGACTGGCCTTGAACTCACTATGTAGTGTAGGTTGGCCTCAAACTCACAGTGATCTTCCTGCCTCAGTCTCCTAAGTGCTGAGATTACAGGCTTCCTGTAAATTTTTAATCAACTCTCAAGGCAAAATGAATTTCCAGCTTGATTTTTTGTAGTGACCGGCTGCAGCTCTAGATAGTCCTGGGGGAAGGACAGTGAAAGGATGAGAAAATAAAGAAATGAGATGAAAACCGAGGTCAGGTGGAGCCCTCTCTCCTGATGGGAGAGAAAGGATTGCATAACCGCTGTAGCACGTTTACTTACACACTCAGAAAGATGATGTGAATTTCAATCCCACTGTGTAGCAACTTTTATTTGCCTGGTTGGCCTGGGCCTCTTGCCTTTTTGAGGCTGGAACAGCTTGTTTACTTGGCTTGCTTTGGTCTCTCTGTGTTTGCAGGGCTGGCTTTGCATTAGCCCAACACATGTGATCAATCTCCAGTTTAATGGCTCCCTACAAATTTTGGCATGGCTATTTGATAGGTGATAGTGTGTACTTTTATAAGAAGCACATCATACAAAGTTGTGTCTTCTGTGATATCAACAGCTATTGATAATTTTTGCCTAGATCCAACAGTGAATTTAAAAATGGAGATTGTTTAAGTAAGCTAATACTATATAAGCAAGGATCAAAGAATCTCAGCAGCGTACAATAGTGAGCATTACTTTACCTGCTGGTAAAGCATTACTTTACCTGTTGCCACCACTTTTACTTATGAGCAAGTTATTTGGCCAAATCAAAGAGGAATTAAATAATCCCGCCTGTAGTGGGAAATGAGCAGTCAGGTTCCAAGCTAAAATCTCCATTTGAACTTTCAGAACTTACTACAGGCAATGACAAGGCTTTACCAGGCAGGCCTCATGGCGTGGGGTCCAAGTGCAGCTGCCATCCACATGATGAGGAGGAAGTTACAGTCAAAGGGTTCATACCTCTCAGGCCAGGCATATTTCTGTGCATGTGTACAATCGAATCTCCTTTCAGAGGTCTCCTTATTGGGTGCTCAGCCAAGGTAATTCAAAGGTGCACTCCCTAAGACTCCCTTCTTGGGGACCTTGGCTGAGGCATTTTTTCTGCACTTTTTACTCAATGCCTTTGTACTCTAGGCCCCTTCCTCTCTTTATCCTTCCAATCTCTGGTTCAGGGCCTTTGGTTCAGGGTACTTCAGCAATGAGATGGTTCCCTGTGAGTATTATAAGCATCTGACTAGTCCAGCGTTTTTCAATGGAAAAACTAGAGCACTGAGAAGCTGGTGTCTTTCTCTTCTGCCTCACAGGGAGTGCATAAGGCTTGATTTCCAGTGTAACTTGTCCTAATTAACCATATCAACATAACTTTACAGGATAGTATTGCAAAATTATATAGAAAGGAAAAATGATACCAGAGAGGGTGATGCATCAGGTTAATAAAACAATCTATTATAATGATATCCCACTATTATCCTCCTTTTACCAATTAGCCAGAATATTTCTATAAAAGAAACTAACCAACTTTTTCAAAATAATTGTCTGATATGCAGAATTTCAGAAAGGTGACAAGTTTTAAAGGATTTCTTAAAATTAATTTATGAACTTCAAATATATTTGATATATTTCAATCTATGGTAAGTACTATTATAATTATTGCTCAAGTTATCACATTTTTTGCCAGTATGAGCTCACACAGTTGCTCCTGAGTCTTTTTGACATGACCATACTCCTGTTGGGTAACTTCTTTGTTTCTGGTAGAACAGAATGTACCAGGCTTGACATCAAGCATTCTGTACTAAACTTTTGTTGTTGTTGTTTCTGGGCAGTGGGATAATAAATAATTTTTTATTTCCATTATGTTTTTCATAAAAAAAAAGTTCAAACCTGTCAGCTCACATGTGGCACTGCCAATTTATCTCCAAGTTGGGCCATAGAAATGAGTCATTTCTGAGGAAAAGCCAGCAAGGCCTTTGACAAAGGCTGGTTTTGAAGAAGGAAACACTGGATAGGCTAAGTTCAACCTGGAAACACTGATGGTGGTACAACACTGCTTAAATTCAGCTGCAAAAGCTAAGGATAATGTGACAGCCACAGCTCAGTAAGACTAGACTGCTGAGCACTTAGCTTTGTGCCTTGTATAACGAACTATGGTGGAGGTTATATTACCCAGCTTTGTGTTGCTGTGACAAAACATCTGAGAAAGCCTACTCAAAGGAGAAAATGTTTAAAAGTTTCAGTCCATGCTTGATTGGCTCCCCTGGTTTAGGCCTGTGGCCAGAAAGAACATCATGGTTAGGGCACATGGCAGAGAACAGCTATTCACCTAATGTAGCCAGGTAGCAGAGAGAGGGGAAAAGCCATAGTAAGAGGTACCACAGACAGATTATAACTGATAGGGTTTTCCGCGCGATGAAAGAGAAAAATATGTGGCCCTGAAGCAAGGCCAGCAGATTGCTTTTGCTGCTGGTTTCAAACAGGAGCCTAAAGAGAATTCTTTCTGTGGTCTGTTGGCCATTTCAGGACTTTGGAAATGGAATGGTCAATTCATTAGAAAGAAATAGCAGGTGAGTATAGCGTACTTCAGGGGGCCTGCAGGGGAGAGACCCTGGCGCCTTGGGACCTGCACCATGTGGTTGACTCAAGGTGCCGGGAGAACAAGGAACTCCTCCCCTCTCTGGGGGATGGCTGAGAGTGTGGCAGACTTTCAGTGGTCCGAAGGAGAGAGACCCTGGCATATTGGGACCTGCACAGTGTGGTTGACTTGGGATACCGGGAGAACAAGGAACTCCTCCCCTCTCTGAGGGGCTACTGTGATCCTGCTGGCATGTGAGCTGAGAATCAGACATCTCACGTCATCCTGTCCTCCACCCTGTGTCCCCCCTCCCCCCTGCTTAGCAAGTGGGAGCCAGTAAACTACACATCTTGTGAAATGATTGGCTATGTTATTTAGTATGAGTTCCCCATATGCAAAGATAAGGACAACCTTTTGGAAGAAAACAAGAGATGATATGATAGATAGTGAAGATCTCTGGTTGTCTAGCTTTGAAATTTATGCTTTCTTATGTCCTGTTCTGTTCTGTTTTGTTGTGTTTAATTAAAAAAAAAAAGAAAGAGAAAAATATGCGGTAAAAATAGCCTTTATTCCAAAGACATGGAGAGGAGTCTAATGACCATAGACAGTCTAGCCACCTCTGACCGGAACTTGGGGTATGAGATATATATATAACCTCTGACCGGGGTGGTGCTTAGTGCAGGCACTAATGACATGCAAGGGGCTGATTGGAACCTTTTTCGTGACCCTGGGAAAGGAAAAAGGAAGTTGTCATAGGGGAAGCAGGAAGTGACCTCAAGGTAAACATCCTTTGGTTTTGCCTCCCACTGCTTTAATGTTGTGTAATTTATTCTAGGGCAAAATCCCTTCAATATCATTTCCCCAGTGACCTGCTTTACTCAATTTGGCCCCATCTCCTTATAAGCCCACTGGGATGTGAACTCATTGATGGATTATTCCACTTGATGAAACTAGGCTCCTCATGATCCATTCACTTCCCAAAAACCTATAAGCAGGCAACAAAGCATTTAATGAACTGAACCCTTTAAGGAACATTTTCCACCCAGTCATAACAGAAGGCAAATTTATTTATTAATGTATCTGAAGAGAGTTTACTTTTAGTTGCTAAAAAATTAAACAATTTCATTAGTAGGAAAATTATATATAAGCATATGCTTTAAAATTTCAAATTACTGCAGACTGGTTGGAAAGACATAACACTTTTATACAATGGAGAACTACTCAGCTATAAGGAAGGAAAACCTTGAGGTTCTTGTAGGTAAATGGATACAACTTGAGACCAAGTTCAGGGGTAAAAAGGTTCAGAACCACTTAGGTAAACAGTGGGTTGCCTCCCTAATCTAAAAACTAAAGGACTTAGTGGGATACAAAATGTACAATGTACCCTGTGAAAGTGAAAGGGAAGAATTGTTTAAATAGGAAGGCAGAGGACATTGTTAATTTTGTATTATGATTTAAAACCCATATTGCTTTTGTTATGGATTAAAAACTGGTGGTCAACTTAACTCCAGCTGGATTATATCACCATGGTGCTGAGTGTAGATGTTCCACCTGAGGAAAGTTGCCAGCATAAATAGAGATGTGGAGGAGAAGGAAGGCATTAGGCGTTAATGCATTCAGGCATTGTGGATTCTCCTACATGTTCCTGTTTGAGACATTGGTTCTCCTGGAGAAGCTCTGGTTCTCATATCGAGCATTGCTTTCTGGCTGTGGAGGGGAAGACGTGTGCCACTTGGTCTCCAGGTGGAACTTGTCACACTGGCTTCCTGGCATGTACTCAACTGTGCTTGTCATTGAAGGAGCTCAGGGCCTCTGTGTCGCTGAGGATGGCTGTGGTGCTTTTCAGTACAGCCCTGGTGTTTGTTGGGAGTGTGACTTCTTGGCTCCAGCATAGAACCCTCGACCTAGCAGCACAGCTCCTTTAACCCACTGGCAAAGACTTCCTAGCTTCCACCACTGACCTTTGGGCCTTCCCAGCATGGATCCATAAAAGAGACTGGCATGAGTCCTTCTTGTGGGCTCTAGACCTCCAGTTGGATTCGTGGGAAGCATTGTCATAAGCTCTGGGTCTTCATCTGAACTCATGTAGGACATTGCTGTAGGATTCAGGCCCTTGACTAAATATTCTGTCTTTGGTGTTGTGGATAGATTTCCTGCGTTTTCTTGTGTTAATTCTGGGAGACCATCATAAAAATAATATTATAAACTCCATGTCCTGATTCTAATTGTTTTGTGTACAGCCCCTGACTACAACAGCTTTTATCACTCTGTTTAGTTTGGTTATATTCTGTTCCAGTTTGTCTACTTGTACTAGATTTGAGGGCATAGACAGCTATTCCAAAGATAGCAGGATATACTATGGTAACCATTTTTAATTTCCTATTAACTTAACTCTCTTGTTTTGACTGATTTTATTTGAATCTGTTTTGTTTGATCACTGTCTTGTCTTGACTGATTTTGTTCAAATCTGTTATGTTTGATAGTATCAAGCCTGAGAGTATAAGCAACTACTCTGAAGACAATAAATTCACTATGACACCCATTCTGTTTTGACAATTACCCTCTTTTGAAGTCCTATAATGTCTCCAATGTTTTGTCTTTATGGATTTTGTTCCATACTGCTATGTTCAATTTTATTATACCTGATGATATGGGCAATTCTATTGAAGATAACAAGAGACATCATGGTAACCATTTTTTTTTTTTTTGGTACTGGGGATTGAACTCATGACCTTGTGCTTACCAGGCAAGCACTTAAGCCACTGAGCTAAATCCCCAGGCCCATCATGGTAACCATTGTAGATCACCTTGTATTGCAGTTTTAAATCATGTACTATGTCCACCCTTTTGTTTTGAATGACCCCATTTTATTTGTGTGTGTGTGTGTTTGTTTTTTTCTCATTTGCTTTTATTCTTTTCAAAATAAAAATAAGTAAAATAAAATAAAATTTCAAATTACTAGCTGGATATGATGGTGCACATCTATAATCACAGCACTGGTGAGGATGATGCAGGAGGATCCATGAGTTTTAGGCCAGCCTGGGCTACATAGTGAGTTCAAGGGAAGCCTGAACTATACAGCAAGAACCTGCCTCAAAAACAAAAAACCCTTAGTATTGAAGTATAAACATTTTGTGGTTTTGAAGCCTCATTTTTTTCCCTTAGGGAACCACAACAGAGTAGGAGGGGACAGTGAAACAGGCTGTCCCAGAGAAAGGGTGATTGGAATTTGACAAAATCTCTTGCTAGAGCCTCCACAAAAAATAGTGGGAACCACTATTTTGGACAGTTGGATAATAATCTAAAAAATGTGTATGGGTTGGGAATGACAGAATGCGTGGTGATTATTGGGTCCTGACCTAGATCCCCTATCTCCCAAATGAGTGTATGATGGAGGTTTAAATAAAATGTGACAAGTTGTATGATTTTAGGGCTCTAGGAGGGTCAAAACCCTTTAGCTGAGCTCAAGACTCCAAGGGATAAGACGAAGACTACTTTGGGTCAGCCCACTATTATTAGGACCAAGGACAAAAGGTGGGGAAACTGAGGAAAGCACAGGCAATGAACAGGACCTTGGGAGTCACTTCAAGGACATCTCCAAGTAATGAATCAAGTCAATTCAATAGAACTGTCTTATCATGAAGACATGGTAGGCGTGAGACTGTAGGAATAATTCCTGCAGCAGCAGTCTCTATCTACTTAATTGATGTTTGAGCCAAGTGTCCGCAGCTGTGGCCTTAGCTTGCCCCTTGAGGTATCTCTGGCTTCACAGGCCACTATAGGCCTCAGCCAGGATCAGTGATTCATAGATGTTCACTTACTATGAATCAGCTCCCATGGCCAGGCAAGGGGCTGAGGTAGGACAGACTCACAGATAAACATAGAAAACCAATTAGTAAAATTTAAATCCTGCTCAGAGCTACTTTTTAGTGGTCTCCAACAGTGAAGGCTGCATTGGTGATCGCACAGAGATGTGGGTGATTAACAGTCTAGCAGACTCATGTGTGGCTGGATGCCTGTCTCTGCTTCCTGGTACTTCTGACAGCAATGGGGGTCATGGTGAGGTGGCATGGTTGATGGCTAGTCCCAGAGGCCATACCTCTGGGAAGAGAGTTTTCAGAACTTGCATACACAGATCCCCCCCCCCCGGCTGTAAGTTTTGTGCTTGGCGGAAGAGGCAAGAGTCTTAGATGCCCTGATGATGGCATTATGGGAGCCTGGCCACATCTCAGACCATCAGACCAATGAAAGGGTTCTCATATGATTCAAATTGAAGCTTTTGAAAGCTTTTATCTTTTAATCTGAATGGCATTTTTGGGGGGTCCAAAGTGCTTACATCAGGCTTATAGGTAATAACTTTTGACACATTGTTGGGCTTTTTGCCCCTCTCTTTGATGTCAGTTCGAAGCACTCAACTGGGTTATTTCCAGGCAGGGTGACATTTGATAAAGGCCATGACAACTCATTTTTCAGGGCTTACAGTCCAATTTTTCCTCAGTCAAAATGTGGAACTTAGAAAGAATTGCTGACAGTCATCTTGGGTGTTAGATGACACTATCTGACCAAGACAGGCATGTCTCCAGGGTGGAGGGGCTCTGTGCCTGAGTGCAGGCAATGCATGATCAAACTGGAACCTGTTCAGTTGGCAGGTAGTATGAATCAGGAGTGGAGAGTAAAACTGTTGGCAGCAACTGTGGCGGCTGACAAAGGTATCAAGGAGGAATTCGCAGGAAGAATGGGCCTCTTTTTTTTTTCTTTGAGAGAGTGATTTGGTTTTATCTTCAACTCTATAAAAGCCTTTTATCCTGCAGTCAGGGACTGTGGGTTTTGACTAATTAAGTCCTATCTCTGACTTCCTATGTGGGTGTTGTGTGTTGAACAATGGCACAACAGACAAAGGGTGAATGTCACTCAGAGAGAGAGACCATTCAGATGCTTGCCTGGCTGTGCCTCTCGTGGGGGACTTAGTAAACAGGAACTATAACTGGAACTATTACCTGGACAACTAACAAACTGAAGTATACTGGTTGTGGGGTGAGCATCTTCTGCTACTTAGTGATATGGAGGACATGGGGAGGCCAGGCACATTGGAATGCAGGTTTCTGTCTGGGAAGGTGGGTAGCTACATGTGGAACATGTGTATTTAAACTTTTTGGAAAAAGCTTAAGTGATAGGCTGAAGAGATTAGAGTTTAGCAAAGAATTTTTGCTGTTCATGTCAGCTGCCATGGTCTTTGCTTTTAGCTGATAGCTAGCATATGTATTTCTGGGAAAAGTCTTGAGGTATGATTAAAGTTGGAAATGAAATATTAGAGTCTGAAGTGGTAAAGGCAAGATATGAAGCACATAAATTTAAATGAAGGGCAAGGAAGAGATAGTAAATGGAGAGACGGAAGTCAGTTCATTTACTAAACAAATATTTATTATCTTTTTGTGCAAAGGATGGGCTAGGTATTAAGGATAAAGAACCACATTGTTCCTTGAGAACTTGTTAATGGTCTGAATAATTGAAGAAGAATCAATACCTAATGTAGATGACTTAATAACTGATAATAAGAGTAGGATTTCAGATGAGGTAATAATCCAGGAAAGAAGATATTATCATATTTGCCTTTCCTATCATTTCAGATAATCTCACATATTCAGACACCTACTCTGCCACTGACTTGTAGTACTAAAGCTGAAAAGTGAATGGATCCCCTTCGAATAGTTAATCACTCTTTCTGCCCCACCTCCATTCCCAGCCTTTAAAAACTCCTAGGAGGACAAGGAAGTAGTAACAATGTTAAGAATAAAAGGCTACAGTATTTTAATGGCAGTCTAGTTACTCTAGAACAGGAACCACCTTTAAGAAAAGTTATCAGAAAGCATTATCAGGCATTTAATTCATTAATAAATGTTATTCAAATTCCCTCTATGCTTTAAGCACTTATGTGATGCTAGAAATGTAGCAGTGATCCACAGAGAAAAAATTTCTGCATTCACAGAACTGATACTCTGGTGGAATGTAGACACACATAAATACATGAAGGTACACATATCTATCACTATTCTCCTACCAAGAAAAATACTTTTTAACACTACTTATCACTAAAAATGTAGTGTGTGTGTGCATGTGTATGTGCACATGTGTGAGCACATGTGTGTGTGTAGGGCTTCAGCAGTGATTTCAGATTGAGTGGATGGAGAAAAATTCTCTGGGGAAATGATGTTGAAGTGCATCTGAAATAATATGGGGGAAACAGTGTAGTGTTAGCAAATGCAAAGACCCTAAGGCAAGAAGGGCAAGGAACAATGGAAGGAGAGCAAGAGTGTGTGACTGGAACTATATGAGCTGGAGTCAAGTATTAGGAGAGATAGCTAGGAGCCAGTGTACTTAGGTAAGGCCTTGTAGGTTTGGAGAAATATGTTTTATTCACTGTGCTGGGAACTATGGGATGGTTTTAAGAATAAGGCTGATCAGGTATGATTCTTACTTTTAGATCTTTGTTGATGAAGTTTGGAGGAAAGTCAACATAAGACAAGAGTAAAGGAGACCCATCAGGAAGCAGTTAGTAGTCAAGGTAAGAGGTTCGGACTAAGGTGTGTGGGTGGAGATTGTGAATAGTGGCTGGACTCAAGAGGTATTTTGAAGGTGAAATGCAAACATTTTGGATATGCTTGAGTGTGAAAAAAAGTGAACAGACAGAGCCTCCCCAGCCACAAGGTGAATGGCAGCCCAATTTACTGAGATGATAAATGGCTAGGAGAGGCATAGGTTAGACATTCACTAAATATTTGCTGAATGAGTGACTGAATCAAATAATTAATGACATTACAAATTTGGGGTGATGAGGATGTTAAATTATTTACTTATTCACTCTTATGAGATAATATACATACAGCAATCCGACATCATTTAAGGTTATGATGTGTTTCTAAAGTATAAGCTTTGAAGAAATAAGAGTATTTAGGTGTACTGCAGGAGAAAAATAATTGAATGAATATGTTAAGAGAACTAGCATCAGACTAAAATTCTGGTAAGGGACAGAAAAAAGAAAATCTGAGATATCCATTGATCTTCTACTTGAGAGGTTTGGGGGAAATTAAGATTTTTTCCATGACAGCATAAGAACAACCAGCTGAACTTTATCATTCCAGTTGAAGCAAGGAGCTAGAGACTTTCTTATTTTGAGCTAGGGAGACTGTAGGTTTCATCCAAAGGAAGCATTGGCACACATTGCCTGATCAAAAGAGTATAGCTTTTATTATCTAGCTTAGTTCTATTTCAAACATAAACCTGCTATAGACCCTTAAGTAAATGATGTTTATACTGGATGCTAAAGGTGTAATTTCCTCCTGGAGCCATTCACTCTTCTTTGCTGTAAAAGTTGCCTTGAAGCAATTTCTAAGACCAAGTTAATTTTCCTCAGAACATTTCAAGAAGATCCAACATGGCTGAGTAGAGAAGGAGCCAGGTCAAAGAAAAGGAGAAACAATCATAAATGGATAGAGATGGATTACTCAAACACAATTTGGTGACCATGTCTGAATTCTAATTTGAAGATTTTAAACCAAAGAACACTATTCAGAAACAATTGAAGAACATTCTACAAGGAAGAGAGAAGCTCACTGGAACTGACAGAATCAATGGCAGTTGGAACCTCCAAGAAAAATGTGTGATGCCACTTCCAAAATGGCCTCTAGAGTCAAGAGACCATGAGCAACTTCAGGCCAGCACCTGCTGGTGGCAGTTGTGGAATGACAGCTAGCGGGGGTGTCACTGTACCAAAGGGCTCAGTGTGTGAATCTGGGTCCCAGAGCTACGCCTTAACTTCAAGCCATGCTCCACACTGTGAAGTTCCAAGAATGGATGAAGGAAGGACAGCTACAAGATACAGCCAGTGGTTGGATAGCAGGTTGGAGGCAGCCTTGCTGAGGAGCTGGAGCTGGTGAACAGACCTGACTCATGTGGTCAGAGACCAGGTTCAGCTTGAGTTACACAGGGCTGGAAAGTCACATTTCTGTCCTGTCCTCACTGTATGCAGATATCTGCACCCAGTGCCATTCTGGGGTGGATACCACTTTAGACTTCCAGTGTTAGTAGACACATCTTGGTTTGAGCTCTGATCTTCATTTCTACAACGTGGAAAAGAGTCATGCATCCAAAACAACATAAAGGGTTTTTTTTCCCTTTTTTTCTTTTCTTGTTTTTTGCTGGTTTTCTCCTTCTGTTCATTTCTCCCCCATTTTTATTCAATTATTCATGCTTTTTCTTTCATGAGTGTGTATGTTGGTTTCTTTCTCTTGCCCTTTTCTTCCAATATAGTTTATAAAGAGTAAGGGAGTTTTTCCTTATCCCTTTTTATTCCTTCTAACTTTATCCATATATTTTTTCATGATTTCTTTCTCCTGTTTCTTATTCTTTCTCTATTTTTCTTTTCTTACTTCCCCCTTTTTCATTTGTCTCCCTTTAACTTTTTCTCTTATATTTCTATAAGTCATAGAGATCTTTCTCATATCCATTTTTCACTGCTGATTTTGTACTGAGTTCTCCCTGTTGTCTGCATCTAAATACATATCATACCTCTACCACCATTAGGATTCTTTGCCTCTCTCCTCTTTCTTTCTTCTGATACCACACGGCAGAAGACTTTAACGAATACCTATCCCCCTGCCTTCTGCCATTGCCCAGGCCCCAACCCCTTTAGATAATGGCCTTTAGATAATTGATTCTATAAATTACTGTTTAATGCTTTTTGTTTTTCTACCATTAGAGAAGACATAGCTATGAAATGTAGTGCATATTAGCTGTGAGTCAATACTTGAACTCTTAGGGTGTTTACATTATAACTAGATTTCTTCTCTAAGCTAAAGAGAGACCCAAAATTGGATCTAATGGTATGTTTTTAACCTGCCCTGATAGATACCACTTGTTACTATTGTAGCTGATTTGATTACATAGGAAGATTCCTGAATTAGTGGACAGTTTTGTACCAGTGAATCTGTCTGGCAATTCCACCATCATACCCAGGGAGAGGGAGAAATATTTCCCAACCCAAGAATTTGAACTGGGTCAGACTCCGCAAGAATGCCTGAAGGCTGGCAGAAAGAAGTATTGACTATGATTTTGCTTCAGTATTCAGTGGAAGAATCAGAGGCATTGTTAGGATGTGAGCACTCAGGCTTTCTGGCAAAGAAGCCACATGTAAATCACATATGCAACTGTCTTGTTGGATTATTTAGTCTGTGTTCATATCAGATATCTTATATATGTTTGAGTTGTTATTTTTTCTTCATTTATTTAATAATGTGAGGTTATTTTTATGATTTTCTGAGTTTATTAGTTTTATTCTTCTATGTATTGTTTCTTCCACTGGCTCTGATTTAATAGATGTCTACATTTTCACCCTCATCTCAGGTCCTTATGTAGTTTCTTCACCTCAAATACTCAAGGCAAAACTATTACCATGTTCCTTTATTCTTTTACCAAATACATAAAGTCCTCCTCCCAAGTTTTTCATTTCCCATACTTAGCTCTCCCCCAGTCACTCCTATCTTCTCCAGTATTAACTCTCAATCCTCCCCATCTGAAGCCCTTGGCTCTCCCATATCTTACCTAGTCTATTTTCCTCTCTATCAGTAGGTTCTAACAACCACATAGTATTCCTAAGTCACAAAATAAATATCTTTCCTTCCACATCTCATCCTTTCCCCACAAATTTCCTCTGAAAATTCTCAATACAAACCTTTCAACTCAACTGACAGCACTCCAATAGAATCAGAACCCGTATCAAATTTTCTTGTCATCTGTCATTCTCCCTTCCTTTGAATATCCCCCCTTAGTGCCTTACACTCCTCATCCAACTAACTTATATTCTCCTCCCTCCACTTCACCTACCTCACTGCAGAATAACTACAAATATAGTGTGCATAGAGGATAAACCAAAGGGGAAAGTGTAACTGCAATGACTATATTATAGATGTGTTGTATGATTGAATCTATTGATGGTGTCATAACCAGTAGTAATTATCTCAGCAAAATATAAGGACAGAGTCCAAATAACTTAAGTAACAGAAAGAGTAAATACTAGCAATGGACATGCCAAGTTGAAAATCATCCACAAGAGACAACATCCTACTAAAAATCTTTATATAAACCATAAAGTCTCCTCACTTTTCTAGTCCTTGACCTGTAGGACTCCCCAAAAAAGGAGGGGGAAAAGAGGGCTATATATATATATATATATATATATCCCCAAAGATACACATAGGAGCATGGAGAAGCAAGGCAAAGAAAAGTATTCCTAATTTCTCCCAGCTCTCCAAGGCAGAGCAAGCGGTCACAGTAGCAGGACTCTGTGAAAAGTATATAGAAGGGATGAAGAAAATAGATGATTTCAAAGAGGAAATGAACCAAATATTCACAGCAATTTCACTTAATTTGGCCATGGTGAATTTTGGGCAAACAGGTAAAAACCTGGATGTGCTAAACAAAACTGTTCATAATTTGAACAACAGATTCAACAAGAATATGGAATCCTCAAAAAGATGTCAGGTAGAAATACATAAAATAAAAAACAGTAAATAGAATTCATACATTGCAGAAATGACCAATGTGAAGACTGTGCCCAATATTGAGGACAAAAAAAATGAATTACCATAAAGAACTCGAAGAAATTGAAAACAAAATAAGAGAACGAGAAAACTAACCAGAAACTACTAGATAATAACAAACTAGTTGAAATTCAAAAAATCTAAAATGTAATACAGATGATTTTACTAACATGTTTACAGAAATTACAGAAGAAACTTTCCCAAATAAGAGTTTAAAACACAAGTGATACTTATAGAATAGCAAACAAATATGAAAAAAGAAGCTAACCAAGACATAGTCTTATTAAATTACCAGATATTAAGCATAAAAATAGAATCTTAAAAGGAGTCAGAGAAAAAAAATCACATATGAAGATAAACCAAGAAGAATCAAACAAGACTTCTCAATGCTAATCCTTCAGGCATGAAGTGCTTGGGGTGAAGTATTTCAAACCTGAACAGTAACTAACTTCCAACCCAGGTTAACTTATCCAGCAAAGCTATCCTTCAAACTAGATGGAGAAATAAGGTATTTCTTGATGTAGGGTTTACAAAAAAAATGGTAACATTTTTCAAGAAACAATTCAAGAAACAGATTCCTTGACATATATTAACCAAAACTAACCCAAGAAGACATAAATATGCTCAATGAATCAATGTTTGGTAACATTTTTTGTTTGTAAACCAAATTGTTGACAAACAATAGCCTTCTTCAACACTGAACATTATTTTCAGTACCATATAGCATTTTTTTCCAAAATAGATTATATGTTAATCTCCAAAGCCTACTTAAGTAAATATAAAAGAGTGAAATGCATACCGTCATACCAGTCTGTGCAACGAAAACAGAAATCAATGACAAGAAATTTTGGAAATAACAAAAGCTCCTGAATAATTAATAACATGTTCCTAAAAACCAATAGGTCACTGAAGAAATTGAAATATTTCTGGAAGTTAATGCAGTGATTAACAGAAACCCACTGAAACCTCTTAGATACCATGAAAGCAATTCTAAAAGGAAAATTCATCATAATCAATGCTCGCCTTAGGAGTACAGAGAAAGCCCAAATAAATAACCTTATAAGAAATCTAAAGACACTTGAGATACAATAGAACAGCCCCAAACCAAATTAAAGGAGAATTATGAATATGAGAGTAGAAATTAATGAACTTGAATTGATGGTTTTTTGAAAGAATAAACAAAATAGATAATTTCTTAGCCAAACTTACTAAAAGAAAGAGAGAAATTAGAAATGAATGAAATTAGAAATGGAAAAAGTGAAATCACAACAGACACTGTAACTACTTTGAAAAATTATATTCATCCTTCCCGGTAAGTGGCAGCGGTGTGAGCAAGCAGCAGGAGTGCCAGGGAGAGAACAAGTCAGTGTCTCCCAAGATCCAGACATGTTGGAACTTGGGGGGCTGAGCAAGAAAGCAATAAGCTCTCTTTCCTGGTAAGTGGTGGTGGCAGGAGGGAACAGCAGGCACGCCAGGGGGAGAATAAGGAAGAAGTAAGTGTTTCCCGTGAGCCTACTGGCACAAACGTGTGCCCCACCCCACCCGTCGTTAGCAACTGGATGGTGTGGAGGACAGCTGGAGTTGATAGCAACTAAGGCACATGAAGCAACTAAATGCTTGCATTGCTTGGATGATTATGCTCACCTGGGGCCAGAGGTCTGAGCATCTCTTGGGAGGATGACAGTATGCAATATAGCACATATGGGGGATTTCCTTCTATCTTCTCTTTGAAGGCAAGTATTTTTGTTACTGCTTTGCTTTGTTCTGATTAGCTGTTTTGATCTATTCAATATTCTATTTTGATAGGTTTTATAATGTTCTGTTTTTGTTTGATTTTGCTATACTTGATTGAATGGGCAACTATTGTGAAGATAACAAGATACACTATGGTACTTATCACTGTTATAATGGTATTCTGCTCTGAAGTTCTGCACCAATTTCACTGCATTCTCAATTGGCTTTGTTCTGTCTTGTTTTGTTGTATTTTACTACCTTCAAAATAGAAAAAAGTTACATTCCAGCAAATTAACAAAATTTCAAGAAACAGATTCCTTGATATATATTAACCAAAACTAAACCAAGAAGACATAAATATGCTCAACGAATCAATAAGCAACAATGAAATTGATACAATGAAATTGACAATAAAGAATATATCAAATAACAAAAGCCAGGGACCTGGTGGATTCACTCCTGAATTCTACAATACCTCTAAGTATGTTATATCACCAATATTCCTCAAGCTCTTCAAAGAAATTGAAAGGGATTGAGTGCTCCAAAATTCATTTATGGAAGCCATTATCACCTTCATTCCAAAACCTGCAAAGACCCAACTAAAATATAAAACTATAGATCAACCTTGTTAATAGCACAGATGCAAAAATCCTCAATGAGATATTAGTAAATAGAATGCAGTACATCATCAAAAAGTGATCCATCATAGTGTTTCATCCCAGAGATGCAAGGATAGTTCAAATTATGTAAATCAATAAATGTAACAAATCACATAAATAGAAGCAAGATAAACACCCATATGATCGTATGAATAGGTGCAGAAAAGGCCTTCCACAAAATCTAATATCCTTTCATGAAGAAAACCGAGAAGAAAACAGGTATAAAAGGCCCATACTTGAATATGATACAAACTATTGTTATGTCTTATATCTAAATGTCCCCCAAAGCTGCATGTGGGGCATTTTCAGATGGGGCTGAATCTAGAGTGTGTAATGGTTGGATTAAGGGTATGTAATTATAAAATTAGTACACTGATTGATTTGGCATGGTTCTGGGTGTGGAAAATGGGAAGCCACACCCTGGGTGTGAGTGTTAACTGCCCTAAGGGCAGGTAGCCTGGGTTGGACACCAAGGACAGAAGAGGGCTGCTGCTTGTCACTTGCTGCCTGCTGCTTTTCCTGCCTTCTGCCTGCCACATCCTGTTTCTCCTCTGTGATGCCCCTCTACTCTGCCACCCTGCCTTGGAGAATTTGGGAACTGAAACCTCTACAAACACTGAGCTGAAATGAACCTTTCCTCCTTTAATTATGGGTGTCAGGTATTTTGTCTCAACAACAAGAAAAGTAACTAAGGCAGCTTTTAAGACAAACCAACAACAACCATCACACTAAATGGGAAAAACTAAAGGTGCTGCCCCTAAAATCAGGAAGGAAGCAAGGCTGTCTACTATCAGTACTTCTGTTCAACACAGTACTTGAAATATTAGCCAGAACAAGCAGGCAAGAGAAAGAAAGAAAAGGGATACATACAGGAAAGAACTCAGATTATCTTTATTTGTGGATGACATGATACTCTACATAGAAGACTCAAAGAACTCTATCAAAAAATTCTTAGACTGGAGTTTTCCAAAGATGGCGGACCGGTAGATAGCAGTAGAGGGACCCTCTCTGAGAGAGACAGCTTAAATGCCAGAATAGAATAACCTGGAGAGACCCAAACAGAGAGAGATGGACTCTCTCAACCCAGGAAGAAACTAAAGTGAAAAAAACTGCTGGAATATGAGATCCTGGGGCTAACATTAAAGAAGCTAAGATCAGCGAGCACGGCACCCTCCTCGAGCCGCCTGAATTCCTGCCCGAGATCGACATGACCAACCAAACCGCGCTGATGTGACTGGCTTGAGCGGCTGGAGCATGGAGCTGAACAGCCCTGTGCACAGCTCGCCCAGACCTGGCACTGCACGCGACCCACTCAGAGCACCATGAATTTGCACCGCAGCTGCGCTGAGGTCAGAGGTTGGGGAGCCCAGCAGATCTCAGGGACCAGCTTCAACATGCAATGAGTGATAGGAATGGGACCCTCCTGCGGGAAAGGGGTAACTGACTGGATGACATGTTGGATTTGGGCAGGACAGCATTAACTCCATAAGGAAGTGGCTTCAGTTGGTTGCTCCCCTCATGGAGACGATTGGTGGGATCTGCTTGGACTGGGCCACATCTCTGCCGGGACCCAGTGGGTCACTACAAATTAATTCCCTGAGCTTGGTGCACACTGACACAGTGAAGGCCTGCAAAGGTTGACTGCCCCAGAGTGGAGGAGCCAGCCCACACTGCCCGTGCTTGAACTTCAATCTCTGATAGCAGAAGGCAGAGGGCAGAAGCTCCTAGCCTACGTCCTCTAGAGGAACTTTAACCAACAAGAAAAGGGGCTGGGAACTGCACTATACACTTGTATGGAAGGAACCAAAAACATGATAAGAGGGGAGAAATGAGAAAAAAAACCCAGCCCCCAACCCTGAGAACATTGATCCAGGAGAGGTAAATATAAAAGACATTGAGGGCAGCAAACATGCAACATCAAACACAGTGGTAGCAGACATAAAGAGATATCTTCAGGACCTTGTAAGTGGGGTCAAAACTGAAATATTAATTCAAATTAAACAAGAGATAAATAGATTAATAAAAGAAAGGCTGGGCACCTCTCAAGAAGACACAGACAGAAGAATGGAGGAACACACAAAGAGAGAAACATTTAATGAAGAATACAAACAAACCCCTAGAATTCATGAAGCAAATTCAAAGAGACTATCAAGAAACTAAAGACTCCATAGAAAGCTGGCAAAACTGCTTGAAAGAAACCAAAGACAGACTATCAAACATTGAACACAGACTTGCAATGTGTGATCATGAAAGGGAAGATCTCTTAAAAATAACAAGGGAGCAGGCAGTAACAATTGGAAGGCTAGAGGACGACAAGAGGATCTATAACTTAAGAATAAAGCACGTGAATAAAGAAGCAGGACTCAAAACAGAGGAACTGGAAAGACTATTCACAGAAATTATTAATTAAGAATTAATTAAGAAATTATTAAGGAAAATTTCCCAAGCATAGAAAAAGGAAATGATATGCAGAGGCATAGGCATGTATGCTTCATGCAGAGCCATGAAGCATACAGAACTCCAGCCACCTACAACCAAAACAGAGCTACACCCAGACACATAATAATCAAGATCCCAGAAATTCAATATAAGAACAGAATATTAAAAACCATCAGAGAAAAGAAACAGATCACCTATAAAGGAAAACCCATCAAAATCACGGCAGACTTTTTGACACAGACCATTAGGTCAAGAAGAGCTTGGAGTAAAGTAATTCAAGCCCTGAAAGAGAACAACCTCCAGCCCAGATTGATGTATTCTGCAAAACTCTCTCTAGAAATTAATGGAGAAAAAAGATGCTTCCATGACAAAGAGAAACTGAGAGAATTTGTGACCACCAGTCCAACTCTACAAAAAATACTGAAGGACATTTTAGAGAGAGAGAAAAAGAATATGAGCATTTCAGGAACAGTGGCAGAGAGGCCTCAGTGAATGGGGCAGATAGTGGAGTGGAACAGAAAAATAAACAACCAATGGCAGAAAAACAGAATAGCAGAAATAAGTTAGAGAGGATTGGTTGTAATCTCTAGTATAGATGGCCTTGAAATATTAACAGAGAGAAACACAGGCAGAGTAGATCAAGAGATAGGGCATCCATTGAGATGCTCTATATAGGGAGGCAGTGGGACCCAAAACAAGCAGTGCACCCTATGGGAGTGAAAGGGGAGGAATTGTCTAAAAAAGGGAGGCAGAGGATATTGTTAATGGGGTAACAAGATTTAACATTTACATTATTCTCATCACTCTGCTTGGATGGATTATGTGCTGTTCCAGTTTGTCAACTTGCAATAGACTTGAGGACATGGTCAGCTATCCCAAAAATAAGAGGACATATTATGGTAATCATCTGTAATTTCCTATCAACTTAATCTGAAGCCCTTTATAACTAATACTGTCTTATTATGACTGATCTTATTTGAATCTGGTTTGTTAGATTGCTACTTTGTATTGACTGATTTTATTTAAATCTTATGATTGATAGCATCAAGTCTAAGAGTATAGGCAACTACACTGAAGATGACAAGATTCACCAAGTTACCCACTCTGGTTTGATTATTACTTGCTTTTGAAGTCTTATAATGTCTCCAATGCTTCAGTTTTATTAATGTTGTTATATACTGCTGAGACATCATGGTAACCATTGTAGATCACCTTGTTTTGAGGTTTTATATGACTTTTTTGCTTCATGCTTTTCTAGGAATTGTTTTGTTATACCTTGCTTTGTTTTGTTTTTCCCGCTAATACAGAAATGATAGATATACATGTAGAGAATCATGCATGTGTAGAGCTTATAAACAGCTTACGAGAATCAACTATATAACACATGCTGAAATGAACAATTACTTTGAAGAAAAAGAGACACTACAGTACCCAGTGCTGATTCCATAATGACATGATGTGAAATCCAGCAAAACTATCACTCTTTGTTCAAAGTGATTTTAGATTGTTTTGTTTTAAGTTCTACACACATGAAGGTTTGGACAGCAGTTTTGAGGAGAATGAGAAATACTATGACAGCCATTCTTGGCTTCCCTATTTTCTGGTCTTGAAGACCTGAAATGCCCTCCTCATCCTGCTCAGATCAATTCCACACTATGTTCTTTCATGTGAATTCTCTGTATGTGACAATATGGACAACTATTTGGAAGAAAACAAGAGTCAATGCGATAGAGAGTGAATATCTCCAATTGTCTAGTTTTGAAATTTATGTCTCTTACATTGCTTTCTTGTGATCCTCTTGGTTCTGTTTTCTTGTGTTTAACTTTACCCTTTTGATGTAAGTGCATGTATATTTGAGTGGGTAAGATGGATGACCATATTGATGTTTTTGTCAGATCATGGAGCAAAACTGTTAACAGTCTCACTGTTTGAATGTCTACTTTACATGTTTTAACTTTGTAATTTGAACAACTATTCCAAGAAGTCAGGATGTAATTTGTCAAGTAATAATTTCTTAGGTTTTTTTGTTGTTGCTCTTTTCCTTCTTTCCTTGGAATTCTGTATTGTTGCTATCCTTTATTCTGTTTTTTTCTCTTTAAATAAAATTTTAAAAAAAGAAAAAAAATTGTTAGACTTAATAACCAACTTCAGCAATGTAGCAGTGTTATTAGGTAGCTTCTTCTAACAGTAGCTCACCAAATAAACATCACCAAATTTTGGATTGCTCGCCTCTCCTCTTAAAGTTTAATTCCCGGTTTTTCTCATGTTGAATAAAAAATTGAATAAAATGAGCAATAAGCAGTGCCAAAGTTTATTTGAAAAAGTAAAAGTGAAGGATGAGAGAGAAACTGGCTCTACAGAGTGAGCTTGGGCTCAGTAAAAGTAAGAAAGTAAAATAAAAGAACACCCTGGAAAAAGCAGATTAGGATATCTTGAGGAAAGTCACGATAGCAAGGACTTCTCGGCATCTATAACCTTTTGTATTGTCTAAATTTCAAAGAAAGCTGTGAGAACTTCTACATATGACATCAGAGAGACTGACTTCAGGTCATCCTCTTGAAAACCTCCTCGAGTTCTTGTGAGAAGTCTGTGTGCAGGGTTTCGGGACCTGTGCTGTGCATGTGCTCTGGAATTTTGTAATCAACAAGTTACATCTATTTGTTCAGGCCAGCTTTGCCACGCCTCATCTCCTGTGCCAGTAGGACACAAGATCAACACACAAAAATCTTTAGCATTTGTGTACAATGATGAATTCTATGAGAAGGAAATTATGAAAACAATATCATTAATAGTAGTTTCAAGAAAAATAGAATATCTAGAAATTAACCTACAAAAGAAATGAAAAATATCCTCAAAGAAAAATACTGTACTTGGATAAAGGATACTGAAGAGGATATGAGAAAATGGAAAGATGTCCCCTGCTCCTAGATAAGCAGAACTAATATTGTCAAAATGGCTATACTACCAAAACTTTTAAACAGATTTAGTGTACTCTCAATCAATATGCCAACAGCATAATTTACAGAACTATTGAAAAAAATCTTAAAAGTAATATGAAACCAGCAGGGACCAAAAAAAGCAAAATCAATTTTAGGCAAAAAGAGCAAAGCAGGAGGCCTTGAAATGCCTGACCTCAAACTGTATTACAAAGCGATAATGATGAAAGCAGCATGGTACTGGACTAAAAATAGATATATGAATCAATGAGACAGAATTGAAGATACAGAAACATCCCCAGACACATTCAGTTTTTTTGATCTCTGATAAAGGGTTAAAAACATTCTCTGGAAGAAAGACAGCCTATTTCACAAGTGATGCTGGGGAAACTGGTTTTCTGTTTGCAGAAGATTGAAGACTGATTCTTATCTCTTACCATATGCTAAATTAAAATAAAAATGGATCAGGGATCTAAACATTAAAAAAGAAACATTAAGCCTACTAGAAGATAAAATAGGTAAAATACTTGAAAACATAGGGGTGTGAAGATTTTCTAAACAGAAACTTCCACAAGAAATACAAGCAAGAATCAACAAATGGGATTACATTAGACAAAAAAGTTTCTATACAACAAAAGAATCAATTAGTAGAATGAAGAGACAACATACAGATGGGTAAAAAATTTGTCAGCTACTCCTCAGACTGAGGGATAAATATCTAGAATATACAAAGAACTACAAAAAAAAATGGGACTAAAATTAATGCCAGTCAAGAAATGGGCAAGATAAATGAACAGACACAGAGGAAGAAATAAAAATGGTCAACAAATATATGGGAAATGTGTTCAACATTTCTGGCCATTAGAGAACTGAAAATTAAACAATACTAAGATCCCATTTTGATCTGGAATTAATGGTAATCACTAAGAAAAAAATGAATGATGGACTGGCTGTTTTGAGAAAGAATACTTTCTTCATTGTTGATGGGACTGTAAACTAGTAAAACCACTATGGAAACCATTATGGAGATTTCTCAAAGAACTGACAGAAATCTGACCCAGCTATCCTCCTTCTAGATACTTGCCCAAAGTGCTAAAGACATCCTACTATGGTGATACATGCATACCAATGATTATATAGGCACAACTATTAGTAGCTAAATCCTGAAGGCAGCCTATGTACTCATCAACAGATGATGGATAAAGAAAATGTGGTGTTTATATATAATGGAACACTATTCAGCTATAAAGAATGATAAATTTGAGACATTTGTAGGAAGATGTATACACTTGGAAAATATAATTTGAGTGAAATAAGGCAGACATATAAGCTTAAATACTGTATAATAGCTCTCAGTTGAGTGAGGCAAACTATAAACAAAGAGAATAATAAAGATGGGTAGAAGGGGACAGGGAGATGCATCTTGTGCAATAGGGAAAAGAACAGGGGCATGGGATGAGGAGGATGAGAAGGA
>PVJX010015711.1:0-41977 GCA_004027295.1 Dolichotis patagonum
CTTCTTCCTGGCTTGCTTTGCCATGATCTATTTCTCCTCTGTGTTACCTTTCTGCCATGCCACCCTGCCATGGAGCCAGCTGACTATGAACTGAAACCTCTACAAACTGACCCAAGTAAACCTTTGTTCCTTTAACTTTCAATGTCAGGTATTTTGTCTCAGCAAAGAGAAAAATAACTAAGACACCATGTTTGAATATGATGCATATAATTATGTATAATAGTGTGTATTGGTATTTATACTTTTGTGATTCTATGAGTTTCTTGGATCTGTAGTTTTGAAATCATTCAATATTTTTGAAAATTCTCAGCTTCTTCCAGTAAAATTCATTATGCACAAAGAATGCAGGGTAGTTCTGATAATGCATATGCATATGTCTTAAGAAGTACATATCAAAATTACTTATAAAGTATTAGGGGGGATGGTATCTTGGCATATATACATATTGAGGAGTTCTTCTTTTATTAAATGTAAGATTTCCTCACATCAGAAACAGAGTTTATATTTTAATTATAATTTCCTACAACCACTTTATAGAGAATGCTCTGCCTACTAGGCCCATCCAATTGTTTAATGCTGCTGTGAATATTTCAAATATACATGAATACCTTTTGTGACATTTAAATCACTGACTTTCTCCCACCATGGACAGACATGGAAACTTTTCTATCACACTGTTTACTATATAATTAGGAAGAATAACTGTTCAGATGGAGGTGGAGTAGACAAAAGGACCTTTGCATTATTGTAAGTCAAACACACAGCATGGACTTCCCAGGAGAGCTTGTGGTCACTGAAGTGACGATAAGCTCCCATAAGTTCCTAAAAGATAGTGTCCTGCTCTTCATGTTTTCCAGCCAGAAGAGCACTGTACACATGGTGAGGGTGCAGTGAGCACCTGCTGACCAGCAGCTCTGGACAAGGAGGCTTCATGGCATAGAACAGAACTTTATACAGGTGACTACATCACGCACACAGGCTAATTTCTTATTTTAAAGAACAAAAGAGGTTAGATATCATGGAGATGATCAGAAATTCCTTCCAAGGGAGCATGTCAACTGCTTCATCTTGATGAGTGTCACTAGAGTCTTACTATCATCATTATTAAGCATTATTATTCTGAGATCTGCAAGGTCCCAGCTGGCTACAGTATCACATCAATAGTGCAAAATAGTGCTTCTGTCTTAAATCTTATTTTATTTTATTAATAAAATTATGTCTTAATCTTATTTTAAATAAGATTAATTAAATAATTAAATTCTGTCTTAATCTTATTTTAAATCTTATTTTACTTGTATATGGACCCAATGTATCATAACCAGGTAGATAAGTTCACAAATAATAGTTTAAAAATGCATATAATATATATGCATATAATAATCAGTTATTTCTTATAGCTCAATAAAACATGAAAACAAGTCTGGTGCTGCTAGTACATTCAGAACACAATTTTTACTCTTACATTGCAATAAGAGCTCTAAGTTTTTATATTTCCTTTTAACTCTTGGGAAAGAGGTGTTACTTAGAATGGCTAAGAAAGAATTCAGCCTTGAATTCATAGAAAATGGAAATAAAAATATTCACCGTATCTGGTATAGTCTTACACTATCTGTCCATAGTTTTTAGGTACAATTCTTAAGTTTTCTCCTAGGGGCAAAAGAAAGCATTCAGTGCAATGAGAAGATTATTATTATTATTGTTATTATTATTATTATTATTATTATTATTCTTGGTTCCATATTTGAGATTTTAGCGGTTGTGTTGAGGATCAGTACAGGCATTTCACTTTGTACACATTTTTGTTTGTTTGTTTTTGGTACCAGGGATGGAACTCATGACCTTACAATTGTCAGACAGGCACTTATATGCCACTGAGTTCAATGCCCAGGTGTACACAGTTCTTAACACATATACCAAAAATCTAAAAACCAAATCCAGTGACTTTCCATCTTGAAATTTGGAGGCAAATTTTCTGTAAGAAGAGTATGTACCAGTATCTTCAAATGCTGATAAAGTATTACTGAAGTCCCACTGATTCACAGTTTCATGTCATATACACTACATAATCAAGTTCTGATCTTTCACAGCACGTTAACAAAATTAGGCAAATTGGAATACCACTACCAAAGATATTTTGAAGTGCGCACGATTCTGAGAGGGTAACAGTCAAGAAGTAGTTTTCTTTAGGAAACAATTCTACTAAATATGAAAATATAAGTCATTTAAAATATTCAAGACATACTAAATGCATGACTGTGATGTCAAATTGCCATTTAGTATGCTTGGTATTACAGGATATAAAACTAACCCCCACCTATGGAATGTTAAATTGACAACCAAGACAGTCAAAGCCTGCCATAATTCAATATTCTACTATTTTCTGGTTGTAACAAAAGATAAACAACTGCAAATGATTTCACTTTTGAAAAAAAATCATTTACACTTAAAAAATGCGATGAGGTGGGATTCCCTCCTTTTAAAAAATGTTTCTAGAGCTACTAAAATTTACCTTTACAAAACAGTTGATAAAATATTCCTCTGGATTATACAGCAAGGGAGACAGGGACCACTGATAAAACACAGTGTGTGTGATTAATCAGACTTGGCTTCTTTCTCTTCCACTTCATCAGAGGCTGCACGCTCCTTGTTTTTTGTTTCTCCATTTTCTGCTGGCAAATCTTCTTTGGTTTCTTAACTAGCCACTTTGGCCTGTTTTCCCATTGTTCCCCTTTTCCTTTTGGCGTGTGTGTGTGTGTGTGTGTGTGTGTGTGTATGAGAAGATTTGTCCTCTTCAGCTGCCTTTTTTTTCACTTTTGCAGAAACAGGTTTAGCCTTTTGGGGGCTTCATTTCCACTTTTGCAGGAGCAGGTTTCGCGGATCTCCTCTTGGGCTCCTGCTTCGCAGCCCCTTCCGCCAGCTGACCTTCCTCTGGGCATCTGGGCGAGGGATGAGGTGAGGCGAGGTGAGGTGGGGTGGGAGACGCATGCGGAAGCTGTCAGGCTGAGGTACAGGAGAACCTCACAATGAAAAGATTCACGATAGTAAGACTCAGTAACAAAAGCAAAATGACTCATAATACATACTACAAACTTTAAACATGTATAAAATCTAAATTTTAAACATACTTTTAAAGTATTCTATGTGTAATAGAAGTACAGAGAACACTGCTCTGTATTTTAAAAGCATAGGCGTTTGCAGGCTTCTAGTTGAGTACTCTCGGTTATGTAAGAAAGGCACCTAAACTCCTATGTAAAGAAACTGAAGAAAGCAACAGTTTCTTTGGAGAAGCCCATTTTACATGCAATACACACTAAAAACTTTTCCTTCAAAGGAAAGTAACACATCCTTTGATAAACATTACTCCTTAAAGAAATTCTAGTGCAGTTAATACTCTCTCCAGCTTTCTAGTGTGGGTCACCGGAGGACTGTATTTCATCAAAGCTCTTGAAACGCTTTTTAAAGGTAAACTCAGCAACATGTAGCTTAAAACTATAATTCCTAATTACTGAATACTATTCAGAATACAATGATTCTGAGAACTAATTTATGTATGAATGGTTATATAAAAATCACATAATTTATTCTTCATAGCATGAAGCATAGTAACTGCAAAGATGTAGGCTGGTTTTGGTTGTAGGTTTCCTCTGTCCTATCGCTTGTGTTTTACTAGACCTTCCTTGAAACTAGATGAATAAAACATAATAGTAAAGTACTTCAGGACAGTAACAGTTTCTGTTTAAATTTCCATGAGCAAAACAGTTATAGTCTGTGAAAATTGTGTAATGCTGTAAAAGGTACATTTTTACCTGTGTTGCTAAATCAGTTCATAAAGTATAAAACTATACACCACTGGAATCCTGTTTCCAAAACATTAAATCCTATTAAAAGAGCATTGAAAAGATAAATCATAGTAATCGCTATAGCATGAGAAAGGTGCACCAGGAAATCCTTCACAAAAGGATGGCGGTTACAGAAGTGCTGGAGCTAGATCAGACACTTTATCAGAGAAATCACAATGGAGCACATATGGGAAAGGGAGATTGGGAAACTTCACAAAATCGTAAGTCAGTAAAGAAGAGATGTTAGCCCTGAAACATGCTCAGTATGCAAAGTTCTCTTCCCAAATGCGTGAGTTTTAACTGGCATCACAGTTTGCACTTTGGGCATCAGGTGCCCAAACACCTAACAGGCATCATATTGCTGGGGTCTGTGCTCTGGGCTGGCCCGGGCCAAGTGAAGGGCTCAAGACTGGTGGATCAATACGGGTGGGCCTGGTGAGACTGGTGGTACTGCATACTCTGCTGAGATGACGAGGAGTAGCATAGGGTCCTCTGGGACTGAGAGAATCCCTGAATGCTGCTTTGGTAATTCAGGTGAGAACTAGAGCGCTATCAGTCCTAGGGCACGACAGGCCCACTGGAGCCTGTGCCCCAGGGCCCAAGTGGTGGCTTCTTGTTCGGAGGCACATGGTTCAGGCCAGGGTCCTGGCTGTGCTGCGCCACTCACACCAGCTGCCACCACAGTCTCTTGTCTGTTCTTTTTAAATTTTTGATAATTAAGTTTATTGGTGCAATTTAGATATGTGTATCATCATAGGGAATTTGTACCCGTATGTGATATATCTTAGGTCCTATTTTTTTCTCTGGTGTGAGAAACTGTATTCTCTGTTCTTCTGTAATTATAATTACACATATGTAAGGCTGTCTGATGGAACATAGTTCATGTATCTTCTGTTTATTTTTAATTTTCTTTTTCATTTTTTCTTTCAAGTTTTGGTAATTTCTACTGACTCGTCTCCCAGCTCAAGGCAGTTTTACACTACTGTTACCATAACTTTTCAAACAAATTTTTTTCTAGGCTGTCTTTGGCACTTTTTGTAATTTCCACTTCTGTTCTGAAATTACCAGCCTATGATGAATATTGCTCATATTTCCACAGAGGCTTTAAAAATATTAATTCATTATTTTAAATTATCTGTATAGTATGCCAAAAATGTAGTTAATTTTTAAAAATTACTTTTAAATATATCACTTAATTTTGGGTTCAAAGCCAGACACTATATATAAAACAGAAGAGATATAGTATTGTTTAAAAATGATTGGCTCTGGTACCTATAGTTTGAGAAAAATCTTCAAGTGACCTTGATTTTCTTCTAACTTTTACCTCAATTCTTTGCTCTAATTCAAAGAAATTAAAAATTTTCTATATAAATTGTCTCTACTGTATTTTTTTCTTTAAGCTATTGTAATCTGGCTTTCATTTCAATTTCTCTGAAATATTTCATTAAACTCTTTTCTATCCCTGTTTTATTCAGCCTCTCAGTTTCATATTCTTTCTTCTTGAAATAACTTCTTATGACAGAGATGGACACCTGCATGAGAGCTATGCTTACCCTTCCTTTTCTCAAGAAAATTTAATCTTATGGAGTGTAGGAGTACCTGCCTTAAAAAAAAAAAAGATTTTTCTCAGGCATGCTTGCTCATAGAGTGGTCCCTTGACTAAGACCTGGTCAACAAATTAAAGACAAAAACAGAAGTTTCTGGGTGGGATTCCTTTGAAAGACATGCGAGAGGCCTTAGCTGGTTCTTATCCTTTGTTCTTTTCCTTCCTGGCATGAAGCATCACTACCAGAATACAGCAGAGTTTTTGAAACTATAATATGGCCTACTATTACTCTGCCTACACTGTATTGGTTACACTGTATTGGTTAAAGCAAGTCACATCAGCAAGCCCAAATTCAATGTGCAGGACCATAAAGTCATGTGACAATACTGAAGGATTTCCCTATTATAAGGAGAGAATAACTAGTCCATAAAATCAAGCTGTCCGGTTGCTCATTCTATCATCAGACAGGCACAGAGGAGGTCTCCCTATGTCCAGACAGGGTCTGAGGAAGACTTTAAACTGGCATAGGGAATTGTGACTCAATTCATTAATAGGATAGGTTACAGGTTTGCTGACTTCCCTCGCTGAAAGAGGATTTTCAGGACACATCAGTAAGAAATATAAAGGAATTTATTAGGCAGAAATTTAAAACTATACACTCAAAAAAATAGACTGTGGGCCCTCAAGAGAGAGAGGCATGTTATTTGTTGGATCTGGGAACATTTATGTTTTTCTTGAGGACTGAAAACTTGCAGAAAAGATCATGCACACCTGTCTTGCTTAATTTTCTCTCATTGCTGAGACAAAATACCTAATACCCAAAATGAAGGAAGAAAAGCTTTATTTAGCATACAGTTTGTGGAGGTTTCAGTGCATAATCAGCTGGCTCCAAGGCAGGATGCCATGCAACAGGGTTAACAGTTAAGGTAGCAATCAGCAAAAGCAGCCAGAGAAAAGAGTGGGGAAGAGCAAGTCTCTTTTCCTCCCATATATTGCATGCAGGCCACCCCTGACACGCCCCCAACCCCCTGCCAGGATTAGTGTAGCACTCACAAAAGCTCTGTGCCCTCCTCTTGCTCAGGCTGAGGATATTTACTAAGTAAGGATCTTGGCTCCCTGCTTAGTTAAACTTCTCAAGTTGACATAATGTATCAACATAACAATTTAGAAAGATAATGGTCCATTTTACAGGTAAAAGGTATGAACCAAGTTTTTTTTTTTTTAAGATGGATATTTAAGCATTTCTTGAATTATCTCAGTCTGTTCCTTTATGTTAAGATTGGTTTCCTGCTCATTAGTTTCTCAACTAAGCTAATTTGTGGACTCATAGTATCCTTAAGGAAGTTTGGGTGTGATAGGTCTGGAAAGAAAGAAGCAGAAATTACCCTAAGGAATGCTTATATGAATAGCCTTGTGTACCTTTGTGTTTTAGAAATTTCAGGCTTCTTTAATTTTAATTTTCTATTAGTACATGTTTGTGGTACATAATAATGGCATTCATTATGGTAGTTGGTACATGTACGTAACACATCTCAATTCTTTTTTCATCCCCTTCCCCCTCCTCTTGTCCCCCTCCCTCTATCTCTTGATCTCCTCATTTGCAAAAGAACTATCTTCCTATTTCCTGTTCTTTATCTTTTCTTTAGTCTTTATTTATATTTTGGTTTTCTTACATAGCATAAGAAAAGCCATGTGATATTTAAGCTTGTGTGTCTTATTTATTTCACATAATATTTTGGTTTCAAGATGCATTCATTTTCCGACAAAGGACTCAAATTTGTCCAACGTCTTGGCATAATAGTACCCCACTGTGTATAAAAACCATATTTTCTTTAATCTGGTGATGGGTGTACTTTCAAGATTTAGCTATTATGAATTGAGGTGCTATAAACATGGCAATGAGTATAATACAATGTCAACTCTTTTGGAAAATTACTTACAAGTGGAATAGCTGGGCGGAACTTCTAGTTTTTACTTTTTGAAAAATCTCCATAATGATTTCCAAACGGTGGTACTAGTTTGTGTTCCCACCAGCAATGTAGGAGGATTCCTGATTCACCCATAGTCTAATCAGCATTTCTTATTATTTGACTTCTTGATGCTAGCTATTTTTTCTGAAGATGAAGTCTCAATGCTGTTTTAATTCACATATCTCTAATGGTCAGAGATGTTGAACATTTTTTCATGCATTTGTTGGCCATTTACACAGACCAATCTTTTTAATAAACATTGATGCAAAAATCTTCCACAAGATCCTGGCAAAAAATATGCAACAAATTATCAAAAAGATCATACATCATGACCAAGTATCTTCACTCCAGGGATGTAAGGATGGTTCTATATATGCAAATCAATAGATGTTATGCATCACATAAACAGAAGCAAGGACAAAAATCATAAGCCCTCTTCTTAAACATAGAATCTCTCTCTCTCTCTCTCTCTCTCTCTCTCTCTCTCCATATTGCCTCATCTCTAAAGAGAAGATGGAGATCTCAATTTATACCCACTCAGAGAACAAGTTCTTGACATCACAGAAAACACTTGCAGGACTCATCAATGAGAAGCACACACAGACTTATTAGGCAAAGACAAAAAAGTGTACACTCAAAGAAAACAATATGAGTTCAGAGGAGATGGACATTGTGTTCTGGGGCTGGAGTATTTATATATTATTGGGGAGAGTATCAAGATAAATTATCTAGGATATGTATTTATAGTGTCTGTTAGGTTATTCACCAGTGGCCTAGGTTAGGATGCCCACCATTTGCATATGTTTGACATTTAGAGATGTAGTACACAATTAATAGTGCTGTTTCTTTCAGGCTAGAAGTTTATAGAATTTGTGAATCTATAAGAAAAGCAAGAGCTTAATTTACAGAGAAGTGTTATAAGTTATAGGCTCATTGTATCTGTGGAATTTTGGAGTGATTTCCTGAAATGGAAAGAAGTTTTGTAACCTTGGGTAACCTTGAATGTGTCCTGAAGTACGATTTTAAAATTAAGATTTTCTTTGCTTCCTTTCTACTGGCTTATTTTTTCTATCTTACCTCAATTCTGTGACTTTAGGATCTTTGCTTCCTCCATTTCCTCCATTTAATTCGTCAGGAAGTCTAGGCAAATCTTTTGTGAAAGTACATATGGAATCTATGAGGTGTGTGTGTGTGTCCCCTAACCCAATATGTGATTATCTAGTTCCTGGGCTTCAAACACATTCTAACTAGTCTTTTCATTTTACCCTTGTTTTATCTTTTTTCCTCACTGAAACAAGAATCATCATTAAATGTGAATCAGTTCTTACTAAAAAGTTAAAAAATAACTTTATATTGCACCTAATATAACATTTGAGGTACTCTGGTTCACGTTACATTCTCTGTCTCCTGCAGCACGGCCACTGTCTCTGGGGGTCATAGTGGTAGTGTAGAACCCTAGTGTGCTCAGCCATTCACATGCAGAAAGTCTGGCTGGAAACTTTGGTTTCTTTTTTGTGCCCTCTGTAAGGTTGGCTGTGACCCAAATCAGCTTTTTTGTGTTAGGTTATTTCATTAGCTGCTACAGTCAAAATGATCAAACCTTTGTACAATAGAAAAGTATTTAAAGTTTATTTTTATACTAACAGTCTAATTCTAATGTAAATGTTTAACAGTAATTACTTAAAACAATTTTTTGATCTATTAACAATAGCAAGACTATCTATCTTCCTCCTCTGATTTTCAAACCTCATCTCAGTCTAGTTCTTCTTTATTCACTGTATTTTAGAAAGTAATCTTTTCTATCCTTTCTTATTTTATTTTCTTTGCATATGTTATTTTTATCATTTTAGAATGCTCTTTCTTGGCTTATCATTTGCCAACCTTTGTTCATTCTCATCCCTTAAGTCTTAGTGTATGGGCCTTTTAAAAATGATTGTTATATGGTTATGTTGGGGGTTGAACTTAGGGCCTTCTACACTTGTTCTACTTAGCTGCACCCCACCCATAAGCCACATTCTAACGTAGGCATTTTCTGATCATTTTTTTAAAGGTGAGTTCCTTCCTATTCTTTATCTAGCTCTTTCTTCGATTCTATATTCACTCAAACTTTTCTGTTTACTTATCTACCCTACCAGAATGTAAACCTCATGAAGGCAAAGATGATTTCTTTGTTTCCACTGTTTTATTATTTCTCTACTGTATTCCTACAACTGACCTTGGCACTTTGTAAGTTTTATTATTATAGACAGACAAATTAGATAGACTTTAATAAGTAATCAGAGAGGATTGGGAACTCAAAGAAGTCAGCACAAAAAATAAAGATGGGGAAAAAAAAGAAAAAAAATAAAGACGGGGCCGGGGATTTAGCTTGGTGGCATAAGCATCTGCCTGGCAAGTGCATGGTGGTAAGTTCCACCTTCTGTATAAAAAAAAAGAGATTAAAACATTGGAATTGGAATAGGAGTTAGAGGCAAATGTGAGAAGCAATAGCAAGGCCTGCAGGCTCCCTAAAGATAAACAGCAATTTGAGATTATACTGTAAGTAGGACCACCTGGTCCAGTGGGTCCTGGTAGGCATCAGGTAGGTAACCAGAACATCTGGACCCATACTCCCCTCCCTTTGAAAAAATGCCTTTGCTCTTTTCATGTACCCTTGCTCCATGCCGCTATACTCATAATCTTCTAGTTTGACCCACATGTGATTTTGCTGTATAAATTACCCCTGCCACAGGGCCTCAGTGGATACCCACTCAGGAGCCCACCTGAAAATCCAGGAGCTATTCTTCTCCAATAAAACTTTCATAACCTTCTCCTTTGGCTTGTGACTTCATTCTTTCATGTTGTGAGACTACAAACTTGGCACATTTGACATCTAACAGGTTGGGAATTATTGTTTTCCTATATCATTATGAAAAAAGAGTCATTCAATGAATGATTGAATAAATAAGATAATGGATGTCTGATTTAGGACAGTGACCTTGTGAATGAAAGGAGAATAAATCTGCAATGTTAAAGACCCAGATTAGATGCCCAATCCTGAGGTTTCTCCTGAGCTTTCCATCTCCAGTAGAAATTGAGTATACAGTCTCATTGTTGAATGTCTTCAAAATTCTGCTTATGTTTTGAGTTGTCTTTCTGGTACTGGAAATTGAACCCAGGACCTTTGCACTGAATTATATCCCTAGTGCACCCACACCCAACCGGCTTTTTCTTTTTTTAAACTTGGATTCAGGGTCTAAGTCACTGAATTGCCCAGGCTTGGCTTGAAATGACAATCTTTTTGTCTTGGTCTTGCTGCCAATTCTGGAATTACAGATGTGCACCTCAGCTCATTTATGGAACTTTAAAACATCCTTTTTCTCATAATATTTGCTTCAAAAGACTTCTCTTCCCTTATAGAATTTTACTTATCTGAAAGCAAAGACTGTTCTTTATTCTCAGTCTCTTGGAACAGCACCCTGATTGGTACATAGTAGGGTGACTATATGATTTGAAAAACTGAGGGAATGATGTGATCACTTCATGGTTCTAGGAAGGGGTCTTCGTAGACCTGAGTCCCTGGATAAATTTCTGTTATTCAACCTGCTTGAAAGAAGTTTTACAATGTCAGTGAAGTCTCTCTGTTCAGGATATGAGCTCTCCATTCTTCGCTTTTCTGAAGTACACTAAAGAAAGAAACAAATACTGATTATACCTTTTCCAGATTTAATAATCTCAAATAAAAGCATTCTTTTCCCCAGTGAATTATAACACAAAGAACTGCCTAACACAGGCTAGTTAAGTCAATAAAAATATCTCTGAACTTGCAAACTTTTCTCCCTGGGAGAGCAGAATAATAGCATTAAGCATAGTCTGAGGGGACCCTTGGGTCCCAGCCAGTCCCTGCCCAGTACGGACCTCTCATCCTTCCTCTCTCTGTGCTATCTGTGGGAACAGGTCTAAGAGGAATGGAAGAGTTGAACTTAAATCCTCAGGGCCTCATTAGCAGTTGCTACTTAGGTATTCCCAAAGTTTCCAAATGTGGCAATCTCTACAGACATTTTTACTCAGATCAATTAAAGGCAGCCTGACTTTTGCTTTTACCCTGTCTCAGGGGGTTAGTTAGGAAGATGCCTACAGCAATTCTCTAAGTGACAGATCCAAAGGGTGCAGAGCAGCTGGGATTTATTAGAACAGTAAGTAAAGGGCAAGTAGCCAGGAGATGTTCCAAATATGCAGAGTAAACCGGCAATTCCAGCTCTAGTTTTTCTTGCTATGTAAAGAGGGGTTACGGACTGTTTGTGGTAGGCCCTATCAACTTTATCCTATATCTTCCCTTACCTTTGTACTCATTTCTGGACTCATCAGGAGAGATTGGTTTTTCACTTTGTGAACATCTGTGCACTTCTCCTTTAATCTAACCTACTCATTCTGGCCAGGAAAGCCTCCAGAGAAAGTAGATGTCAGTTAAAACCTGACATGCCCTAGATATGGGAGGAGGGTATCAATATTCATTATGTGCACACAAAATTAAAGCCAGGTGGAGTAAGGAGCTAAACATTTAAAAAGAGTAAAATGTTAAAAGAAAATGCAGGGTATGTTTTTATAATCTAAGGTAAGGAAACAAGTTATGAAGGTAAAAAGATATAAAAGTAGATGATCAAGAAAACTGACAACAAAAAATTAGAAATAAACTGTGTGGAAATTCTTAAAAAAAAAAACACTAGGATAGGGTCCCATTCAACCCAGCTATTTCTCTTCTAGGTATTTTTCCAGAAGAATTGAAGACATCATACCACAGTGTAATATGTGCACTCATGTTTATGATAGCATAATTTGTAATAGCTAGATCTTGGAAATAACCCCATTGCCCAAGAACTAAGGAATGAATAAAAAAGATGCAATGTTTTTATACAATGCAGTACTACTCAGCTATAAAGAAAAATAAACTCAAGGCTTTTGTAGGTAACTGCTTACAACTAGAGACTATACTCATAAGTGAAATAAATCAGACTCACATGTGTAAACATTGTATTGTCTCTCTAGTGTAAGAAACTGAAAGAGTAAATAAGATCCAAAATGTACTGTGAAAGGGAAAGAAACTATTCAAAAGGAAAGAACAACTGGAAGGGGGAAAGGAGAAAAGGAAGGAAAAAGAAAAAAAATATGTATATACAAGATAACTAAGATAATTATAGTACTAATTTCTACTAGCTCATTGAAAAGAATGATTTGTGCTTGTATTGTAGCATAATGCCCACCAGTTTTATGCATTTTGTCACAGACAACAGAATGTCATTCATTTTTAAAAGTTTTATAGTATTTTTGTATATGGACTATATTTTCTTTATCCATTCATTCGTTGATGTACAGTTATGGTTTTCTCATATCTTGGCCATTGTGTGTGATGTGTCAGTCTACACAGACATACAGGTATCTCTTCAATATAGTGCTTTCCATTCCTGTAAATGTATACCCAGAAGTGGGATTCTTGAGTCTTATGGTAATTTTGTTTTTAGTTTTTGGAGGAACTTTTGTATGATCTTTCAAAACACTTGTATTAATGTACACTTCCACCAACAGTGTACAAGATTCCCCTTTTCTCTACATTCTTGTCAAAATTTGTCATTCTTATTTATAACAGCCATTCTAATAAGCAGGAAGTAATGTGTCACTGTGGTTTTAATTTGCTTTTATGATGATTAGAAATGTTGAATTCTTCATATAACTGTTGACTGTATCTCTTCTTTTGAGAAATGCTTGCTCATAGTCTTTGCCCATTTTTAATTAGGCTATTTCTTTTTTTGCTCTTGGGTAGCATGAGTTCTTTATATGTTTTAAATATTGGTCCCTTATCAGATGAATAGTTTGCAGATATTTTCTCCGAATTCATGAGTTTTTTCTTTATTAATTGTTTCTTTGGTTGTATAAAAGTTTTTTAAGTTTGATTCAGCCCCATTTGTTCTTTTTTGCTTTATCTGCCAGTGCTTTTAGAATCCCATTCAAGAAATCAGTACCCTACCAATGTGATGAAACTTTCCTCCTATGTTTTGTTCTAGTAGCTTTCTAGCTTCAGGTCTTACCTTTAAGTCTTTTATCTAGTTTTAGTTCTTTTTATATGTTGTCAGATAAGGGCCTAATTTCATGTTTTGCCTAGGGTAACCCTGTTTTCCCACCATTTATTGATGACCCTGACTTTTCCTGTTGTGTATTCCTGGCAACTTTCTTGAAATTCAATTGATTGTAAATATCTGGAATTATTTCTAGACTTTTTGGCCTTTTCCATTGGTTAATGTGTCTTTTTTTTCTGTCTGGTATTACCTTGTATGGTTTAGCATAGTTTTATAATATATTTTGAAATCTAGAGCATGAAGTCTCTAGCCTTGTTCTTTTTGGCTAATGATCATTTAAGGTATTTGGAGACTTTTTTGTTCCAAATGAATTTTAGAACTATTTTTCTACCTGTGTGAAAAATGGCATTGGAATTTTGATTACACTGAATCCATATTGAGATGATCATGTGGTTTTTGTCCTATATTTTGTTAAGATAGTGTATCACAATGATAGTTTTCCAGCATTTTGATGTGTGTTTTTCACTTATCAGGGATATTGTAGTCTTCTTTGTTGTCCATTGTAGCCTTGTAATTATTTCTGCATTATGAGTTACAAGGTCTCCTCTTTTATTCTTTTATACTACTTGAGTCTTCTCTCTGATAGTCTAGCTAAATATTTGTTGATTTATTTATCTTTTCAAAACATTAACTTTTAGTTTAGTTGATCATTTCTATTTTTTTTAGTGTCCATTTTTTTCCTGTTCTGATTTTTGTTATTCTTTCATTCAGCCATGTCTGGACTCAATTTGTTCTTTTGCTAGTTCCTTGAGGTGTAACGTTAGGTTTTATCGAGGGGTTGTTTTTGTTTTTGCTTTAGGCATTTATTGCTATAGACTTCTATCTCTGGGCCACTTTTGCTCTATCCCCTAAAACTTAGTTGTTTTTTTAATTTTTATTTATCTCAGGATATTTTTCTTTTTTATTTTAAAGAGAAAAAGCAAAGAAACAATGATAATTTCAAAACAAGATAATGCAAGATTAACAATGGTTAATATATTTCATATTGTTATCTTCAAAGTAGTTGCTCAGATTACAAGATATAGGCATGAAAAATTGATCAAACATTATAAGCACATACCATTATTTTCAATGAACTAATAGAAATTAGTAATATAATTATCTTAATTATCATATAACTGTATATATATATATTCTTTTCACTTTCTTCTTTTCTCCTTTCCCACATCCCAATTGTTCTTTCCTTTTGAATAGTTTCTTCTTCTTTCACAATATATATTGTACATTTTGGATCTTGTTTACTCTTTCAGTTTGATACACTAGAGAGACAATACAATGTTTACACATGTGAGTCTGATTTATTTCACTTACGAATATGCTCTAAAGTTACATCCATTTACCTAGAGATATTTTTGAAATTTCCTTTTAATTTCTTCTTTGAATCATTTGTTGTTCAGGGCCATGCTATTTAATTCTCACATATTTTTTGGTTTTCTAAGATTTCTCCAGTTTCTGATTTCTATCTTAAGATAAAGAAGTATTTAATATGATTTGTAATGTAGATTATCTCATTTATACTTAGGAAAATGTGTCCTATTGTGGATGGAATATTCTGTAAATGTCTGTTAGATCCATTCCGTGTAAGTGTAGTTTAAGTCCAATGTTTTCTTATTACTTCTGTGAGATGATCTGTTTGTTACCAAAAGTATGATGTTAAAATCTACTATCATTGACTTGTAGTACATTTGTCCATTCTGATCTATTACTATTTTATGTATTTAGATACTCCAGTGTTGGGTACACATATATTTATACTTATAATATTTCTTTGTGAATTGATTCTTTTACCACTATATAAGAGATTTCTTTCTCTTTAGCTGTTGTTATTCATACAGGTTTTGAACTAAATTTTACTTTGGCATAAATATATGTATCTTTGCATTTTGGTGGCTTCCATTTGCCTGGGACATCTCTTTCCATCTTGCATTGTATTCTGTGTGTGAAATGAGACTTTTATACGCAGCACATAATTGAGTCTTGTTTTTAAAAATCCATTCATCCAATTTATGTCTTTGGTTAAAGAATTTAATCTGTTTATATTTAAAGTAAATATTAATAGGTTAAGGACTATTGCCATTTTGTTCATCGTTTTCTGCTCATTTCATAGAACTTTTGTTTCTGTCCTTACTTTTTGCTGCCTTCCTTGTTTTTTGATGATTTTTCTATACTGGTTTTATTTGAATCCATAAGGATTATTTTGTGTTTGCCATAATGTTTACATAGAATATTTTATACTAGCAATAGGCTATTTTAGGCTATAATGACTTTGATCTCAAATACCACACTTTGATTATACCCTCAAACAATTTGGCTTTTTAAAAAATATTTTGTATGTTTTATACTTTATAGCCCAGTGTTAGTCAGTTTTCTCTTACCATAGCAAAATACCTGAGGGAGGGTACTTTGTAAAGACAAAAGATTTGTTTAGCATACACTACTGGAAATTTTAGAGGATAGTGCCATCTTGTGATCCATTCTGGTAAGGACCTTCTGGTCACACTGCAAAATGGCAAATGGTATCATGTTGGGAGCACACTCAAGACAGACATCACCTAATGTTAAAGGAAACCAGAGAGATTCAGGGATAAGCCTTGATGTTTTGATTTTTTACTTAATTAAATATATTGTCAAGGTTTAATTATATGCAATGATCACATTCTTCACAGGGATTTTGTACCTTTGCATAATATACCTTGATTTATTGTTTTCCCACTCCCATTCCCCTTCCCTTTCTTGAACCCTTCTTCCCTGCATTATTTAAAGAACTTATTTCCATTTTATTCATCCTTTATCATTTTTCTTCCTCCCTTTCCCACTCTCCCCTCCTAGTTCCTGTTTACTTTTGAACAATTTCTTACTTCACACTATTTATTGTACAATTTGGTTCTTATTTACACTTTCAATTTCTCACACTAGAAAGACAATGTGATATTTACATGTATGTGTGTGTGTGATTTATTTCATGTAAGAGTATGGTTTCCATAAGTGAAATAAATCAGACTTGCATGTGTAAACATCATATTGTGTCCCTAGTGTAGGAAGCTGAAAGAGTAAGTAAGATCCAAAATATATAATAGATACTGCAAAATGGGAAGAAACTATTCAAAAGGAAAGATGGGGAAAAGGAGAAAAAGAAGGGGAAAGGAGAAAAAAAAATATATATATATATATAAGTTAGGATAGTTATTCTACTAATTTTTACTAACTCATTGAAAAGAAAAATTTATGTTTATATTGTTTGATCAATTTTCATGCCTATGTCTTGTAATATGAACACCTACTTTGGAGATAACAATACACAATGTATTAAGTGTTGCTATTCTCCTACTAGCTTGAGGTGTAATTTAGGTTGTTTATTTGAGCTCCTTCTGTTTTCCTAATACGATAATCCACTACTGTAAGTTTCCCTCTTCAAATTGTTTTCATTGCATATGGGTTCCAGTATTTTCTAGCCACATTTTCATGTAATTGTTAGTTGCTTAATTTCTTCTTTAACTTCATCTGTAATCCATTGGTTGTTCATGAGGGTGTTATTTAACTTCCATGTGTTTATGTTGTCTTTGTGGTTTTTTTCCCATTGATTTTCAGTTTCATTGCATTATAGTCAGATAATATGCATGGGATAGTTTCAATTCTTTTGCATTAACTTAAGCATGTTCTATGGGCTAGTGTATGGTCTATGTTAGAGAATGTCCCATGAACAGGTGAGAATAATGTGTATTCTGATGTTATTGGGTAGAACACTCTATATACACCTACTTTAGGTGATTTAGTGGTTCACAAAGTCCATTTGTTCACAGGTTTGGTTCAGTTCTGATGCTTCTTTGCTGATTTTTTTGTTTGGTTGGTTAATCAATGGCTTGCTATTTTTGTAAAAAAAATTATTGGCATCAGAACTATCTGGTGTCTTTTAGGAACTGCATTACTCTCTTCTGAGGGTGGTGCTTCCAATGACATAACCAAGTTCAACAAGGCACCACTTTATAAAGCTTCTATCACGTCAGCTCCGCCACTCTGGGGACCAAGCCTCCAACACATTTGAGGACTTACTCAAACTATATCCAAACAGTATCAGTGCCTTACCAAATTTCTATAGCTGTATTTGTGTTTTATGTGTGCTAAATTTAGAATTTTTTCGTACTCATGACCTTTTGCTTGCCAGACAGGTACTTGTGCCACTGATCTATATCCCTGGCCCTTATAGTTGTATTTTTAATAGTTTTCTCTTTTAACTATTATCAGATTAGTTGATTTTCACACCACTGTTACAATATGAGTGTGTTAAGGTTGACTATGTATACTTTTATCAATGAGTCATAGTTTTCATATTGCTACTTAGTGATCTTTTCTTTCAGCTTAAAAGATCGTCTAGCATTTTTCTAAGACAGATCTAGCTGTAATAAGCTTTTCTCAGCTTTTTATTGCCTGAGAGGTTTTTTTTAAATCTACATTTCATTTTTTAAAGACAGAATTTATGAACAAGATATTCTTTGTTGAACGTTATTTCTTTTAGCTTTTTGAGAAATTCATTTTATCTCCTTTTGCCTTCAGGGCTTCTTTGGAAAAACACGCACCTGGTTTTACAATGTTCCTCATGTATGTACTATTTGTACCTTAAAGATTTCAATATTCGCTCTTCGTTTTCATTATTTAACAATTTGGTTTTGTGTTTTGCTATGGATCTCTTTGGATTAATCCTGCTAAATATCCATTGAGCTTGCTAGTTCTGGATTTCTATTTCCTTCTGTATTTTGGGTGTTTGCTGCCATTATTTGTTTGAATATATTTTCTGACCCATTTTTTGCTTCTTTACTTTTTGGTACACTGTTAATGCATTATTTTGCTTGATAAGGTCCCATGAGCACTATAGGCTGTCTTATTCTTTGTTACTCTTTTATTTTCTTTTTTGCCCTTTAAATTAGATTATTTCCAGTGATATTCCAAGTGGATATTTTCTTCTGATTGATCTATTCTGCTGTTAAACCTTTATATTGAACTTTTGAATTCATTTGTTGTATTCTTCAGCTTGGTGATTTCTTTTTTCATATTGCCTTAAGTTTATTTTTCATTTTTGGAAACTCTCAATTTGTCTGTTCACTGCTCTTCCAACTTCAGGTGAGCATCTTTATGATTGTGCTTTTGAATAAGGAACACATCTCCATCTGCTTATAGCTGGCTTCTGTTGATTTATCTTACTCTTTTATTTAGAACATATTTTGATGTCTCTTCATTTTTCTTGACTGTGTTGGTTTTTTTCATGGTATAAAAGAACTTTCTCCTTTGAATGTTGGTAGACTCATTTTATGCAGGAACATTTTATGTTCCAATCAGTCTGGCCAGAGATTCTAGTTGCTTGCAAACTTTTTGTGTTTGCCTAACCTAGTGTCTTTATTCTTAGTTACTCTCAAGAAATGAGAGTTGTGTTATTGTTTTGAGAAAGATGGAATACAAACTAGTTCTTTATGATGCAGCTGGAGGAGCTGAGGTGTTTGATATGTGTGCCAGTTCTTTTTTTTTTCTTGCAGAGAAGCTGAGAACCAAAATTGACCTCTTACTCATTCTGTCTTACACCAAATAAAAGGTCTAAGGCTGATTTCTGTATTCTTTTTTTAAAATTTTATTTAAAGAGAAGAAAGAAAAAAAACAGAATAAAGGGTAGCAACAATACAGAATTCTAAGGAAAAAAGGAAAAGAACAACAACAAAAAAACCTAAGAGATTATTACTTGACAAATTACATACTGACTTCTTGGAAATAGTTGTTCAAATTATAAAGTTAAAACATGTAAAGTAGACATTCAAACAGTGAGTCTGTTAACTGTTCTGTTCCATGATCTGACAAAAAAACAGCAATATGATCATCCTCTTACCCACTCAAATATACATTCAATTATATCAAAAGGGTAAAATTAAAAACAACAAGACAGAACAAAGCAGATCACAAGAAAGCAATGTAAGGGACATAAATTCCAAAACTAGACAATTGGAGATATTCACTCTCTATTGTACTGACTCTTATTTTCTTACAAATAGTTGTCCATATTGTCACATACAGGGAATTCACATGAAACAACATAGTATGGAATTTATCTGAGCAGGACGAGGAGAGTGTTTCAGGTCTTCAAGACCAGACATTAGGGAAGTCGAGAATGGCTGTCATAGTGTCTCTCCTTCTCAAAACAGCTGTCCATACCTTCATGTGTGTTGAACTAAACAAAACAAAACAAGCTAAAATCACTTTGAACAAAGAATGATAATTTTGCTGGATTACACATCATGACATTATGGAATCAGCACTGGGTACTGTAGTGTCTCTTTTCCTTCAAAGTAGTTGTTCATTTCAACATGTGTTATGTAGTTGGTTTCTGTAAACTGTTTATAAGCTCTACACATGCATGAGTCTCTACATGTATATCTATCCTTTCTGTATTAGAGGTAAAAACAAAACAAAGCAAGATAAAACAAAACAATTCCTAGAGAAGCATGAAGCAAAAAAGTCATATATAACCATAATACAAGGTGATCTACAATGGTTGCCATGATGTCTCAGCAGTATATAACAACATTAATAAAAACAAAGCATTGGAGACATTATAAGACTTCAAAAGCAAGTAAGAATCAAACCAGAGTGGGTATCTTAATGAATCTGTCATCTTCAGTGTAGTTGCCTATACTCTTAGACTTGATGCTATCAATCATAACAGATTTGAATAAAATCAGTCAATATCAAGTAGCAATCTAACAACCCAGATTCAAATAAGATCAGTCATAATAAGACAGTATAAGTTATAAAGGGCTTCAGATTAAATTGATAGGAAATTAGGGATGATTACCATAATATGTCCTCTTATTTTTGGGATAGCTGACCATGTCCTCAAGTCTAGCATAAGTAGACAAACTGGAACAGCACGTAATCCATCCAAGCAGAGTGATGAGAATAATGTATATTTTAAATTTTGTTACCCAATTAACAATATCCTCTGCCTTGCTTTTTTAGACAATTCCTCCCCTTTCACTCCCATGGGGTGCATTGCTTCTTTTGGGTCTTTTGGGTCCCTATATAGAGCATCTCAATGGACCCTATCTCCTGATCTACTCTGCCTGTGTTTCTCTCTGTTAATATTTCAAGGCCATCTATACTAGAGATTACAGCCAACCTTCTCTGCCTTATTTCTGATATTCTGTTTTTCTGCTATTGGTTGTCTATTTTTCTCTTCCACTCCACTGTCTGCCCCGTTCACTGAGGCCTCTCTGCCATTGTTCCTGAAATGCTCGTATTCTTGTTCTCTCTCTCTCTCTAAAATGTCCTTCAGTATTTTTTGTAGGGTTGGATTGGTGGTCACAAATTCTCTCAGTTCCTCTTTGTCATGGAAGCATCTTGTTTCTCCATTAATTTCTAGAGAGAGTTTTTCAGGATACATCAATCTGGGCTGGAGGTTGTTCTCCTTCTAGGCTTGAATTATTTCACTCCAAGCTCTTCTTGACCTGATGGTCTGTGTCGAGAAGTCTGCCATGATTTTGATGGGTTTTCCTTTATCGGTGATCTGTTTCTTCTCTTGATGGTTTTTAATATTCTGTTCTTATATTGAATTTCTGGGATCTTGATTATTATGTTTCTAGGTGTAGCTCTGTTTTGGTTGTAGGTGGCTGGAGTTCTGTATGCTTCATACATCTGCATATCATTTCCTTTTTCTATGCTTGGGAAATTTTCCTTAATGATTTCTGCCTTTGCAATTCCTCTGTTTTGACGCCTGCTTCTTCATTCACATGCTTTATTCTTAAGTTATAGATCTTGTCATCCTCTAGCCTTCCAATTGTTACTGCCTGCTCCCTTGTTACTTTTAAGAGATCTTCCCTTTCGTGATCACACATTGCAAGCCTGTGTTCAATTTTTGATAGTCTATCTTTGGTTTCTTTCAAGCAGTTTTGCCAGCTTTCTATGGAGTCTTTAGTTTCCTGATAATCTCTTTGAATTTGCTTTATGAATTCTAAGTTTTTCTTGTTTTCTTCATTAAACATTTCTCTCCTTTTGTGTTCCTCCATTCTTCTGTCTGTGTCTTCTTGAGAGGTGCCCAGCCTTTCTTTTATTAATCTACTTATCTCTTATTTAATTTGAATTACTATTTCAGTTTTGATCCTGCTTACGAGGTCCTAAAGATATCTCTTTATATCTGCTCCCGCTGTGTTTGATGTTGCATGTTTGCTGCCCTCTATCTCTTTTGTATTTACCTCTCCTGCATCAATGTTCTCAGGGTTGGGGACTGGGGGTTTTTCCTTATTTCTCCCTCTCATCATGTTTTTGGTTTCTTCCATACAAGTGTACAGTGTAATTCCCAGCCCCTTTGCTTGTTGGTTAAGGCTCCTCTGAAGCATGCAGTCTAGGGGCTTCTGCCCTCTGCCGGCTGCTATCAGAGAGTGAAGTTCAAGCAAGTGCAGTGTGTGCGCTGGCTCCTCTCCTCTGGGCCAGTCAACCTTTGCAGGCCTTCACTGCATCAGTGTGCAGCTGTGCTCAGGGAATTAGTTTATAGCAACCCACTGGGTCCTGGCCAGGGGAATGGCCCAATCCAAGCAGATTCCACCAATCCACTCGGTGAGGGGAGCAACCAACTCAAGCCACTTCCTTATGGAGTTAAGGCTGTCCTGCCTAAATCCAACATGTTTTCCAGTCAGTTTCCCCTTTCCTGTGGGAGGTTCTTATTCCCATCACTCACCACATGTTGATGCCAGTCTCTGAGAACTGCTGGGCTCCCAGACCTCCGACTTCAGCATGGCTGTGGCACAAATTCACAGTGCCTCTGGGTGGGTCATGTGCAGGGCCGGGTCTGGGCGAGCCACATGCAGGTATGTTCAGCTCCACACTCTGTCCTCTCAAGCCAGTCACATCAGTGCAGTTTGGTGGGTCAGGTCGCTCTTGGGCAGGAATTCAGGCGGCTCGAGGAGGGCGCCGTGCTTGCTGATCTTAGCTTCACTAATGGTAGCCCCAGGACCTCATATTTGAGTGGTTTTTTAAACTTTAGTTTCTTCCTGGGTTGAGAGAGTCCATCTGTCTCTCTTTGGGTCACTCCAGGGTGTTAAATTCTGGCATTTCAGCTGTGTCTCTCAGAGAGGATCTGTCTCCTGCTACCTACCAGTCCGCCATCTTTGGAAACTCGAGTTCTGTATTCTTGATCAGACTACTACCATGTATTTGGGAAGAGAGCTTCTAAATATTTCCAAGTTTAAGTCACCTTTTTGTTCTCTGTGGTCTAGAAGACTCAAGAGTGCAAAACTATCAATTCTAAGATTTAGGTGATTCAGAAACTGGTCCTTCAAGCAAAGGATGTCGAGGTGTTCTACATGTGTAGAAACTACTTCCAAGAAGAGTCCAACGATCTATATTTATTCTTGGATCAAGCTAAGGGAAGTATGGGGATTAGCTACTCCCTTATTTGAGAAAGAAGAAATCTTACACCCTTTTAACAGGGCTAGACTTCTAGTCTGAAGTTACTGCTGTGATGCAATCTGAGAAGTATGGTGCTTGGAGCTCTCATGTTCACTTTTGGCACAAGAAGTCCTCTTCCCTCCTTTTACTGAGAGATGACAAGATTTTAGTCTCTAGAGAAAGGTAAGGAAGAGTGCACAAGCAGTGACATTATTTTTCTTGGTAGAGACCTCTAACTTCTTTTCACATAGAGATTTTAAGGCATGGAATTATTGCTACAGCAAGGCAAAGAAGGAGGTTCTCGGAGTGCTTAATATTCTGATCAAGCAAGCAATATTTTCATATATTCTTTGCAGGGAGAACACTCTTGTAAAAAAAATTATTGCTGAAGAGAACCAGCTTGGGCAGGATGGCATAGCCAGATCCACTCCTGCATGTCTGCCACCACCATTGGAAGACTTGCTTCCTGTAGGCAGCCAGCATGGCTGGAAGATGCAGCCTCATCCATCCCTCATGCCCACTGCTGCCATTGGAAGACTTGCTTCCTGCAGGCAGCCAGCACAGGCAGAGAGATACAGGCAAGTCCACCCCTATATGCCTACCACTGCTGCCATTGGAAGGCTTACTTCCTGTGGGCAGCCAGCACAGACAATGAGACACAGCCTGATCCACCCCTGTACATCTGCCAGCCACTATTGGAGACCCTTGCTTCCTTTGAGCAGCCAGCACCCACTGGGAGAATCAGACAAACACATCTTTGTGTGCCTGCCACTGGTGAAGATGTCCCAGTATAAACACACAGGCTAAGAGAAGAAGCAGCCCCTGATACCATGCACACCTGGCCATCAGGGAAGCCTCAGTGTAACTGCATGGGTCTGGAGAAGCCTTCCCCACACCTTGCTATTTCCCTGGGAATCTGTTTTCAGAGAAACCCAGGTGCATGTCACATTCCCCTACATTGTGGAAGGGCGAGCAATATGGAAAGTGCTTCTGACTCCACAACTGGTTTGTCAGGAGAAACCTAAGAGAATGTCAAGATGAACGAACAAAAGGCAGTCAGTCTCACACCTCCAGCCCACATGAAACAAGTCAGGGAAGTATGGTTATGAAGAAAATGGAAGTCACACACCTGAAATATCTGAGAGGATAGCAACAGAAGTAAAAAAAAAAAAACCAACTTCATGAGACTGTAAAAGTAATCAGATCAGAAATAATGTCTCATATAAAAGAAGAAATCACAAATAACGAAAGAATTGCTGAGCATATCTAAAGAAGACATAGATAAAAAAGAGGAGTATAGGAAAATGATAGAAACCTTGAATGAACATTATAAGAAGGAATTACAATGCATGAAACAGATTCAATGAGCTATCCAGGAAATTAAAAAGTTGATCAAAAGTTGGCAAAACTAAAAGAGACTGAAGATAGACTTTCAGACCTTGAAGACAGGATTATAGCTAGTGATCATGAAAGGAAAGATCTCTTAAAAATAACAAGGATCCAGGAAGTAACAATTCAACAGCTGCAAAACAATGCAGTGAAAATTAATTTAAGAGTGATAGGTATCAGCAAAAAAGTAGGGGTCAACACAAATGAAATAAAAAGATTATTTACAGGAGTAATAGCAGAAAACTTCCCAAACGTGGGAAATGATCTGACATACAGATAAGCAAGGCATGTAGAACCCCAATAACCAGAACCAAAATATCTGCACCTAGACATATAATAACCAAGATACCAGAAATTCAGCACAAGAACAGAATATTAAAAGCTGTTAGACAAAAGAAACAGATCACCTATAAAGGAAAACCAATCAGAATCATGGCAGGCTTCTCAACACAGGTCAAGAACTCAAGAAGGGTTTGGAGTGAAGTGTTTGAAATCCTGAAAGAAAGCAACCCAGACTGATGTACCCTGCAAAACTATCTTTCAAAATTGATGGAAAATAATATACTTCCATGATAAAGAACAGCTGAAGAAATTGATGGCCACAAAACCAACCCTTCAAAGAGTGCTGAAGAATATTCTAGAGAGAGATAAAGATGACCATGGTTCTAGGAACAGCAGCAGAGGAAGGCCACCAAATAGGACAGGCAATTGAATGAAAAGGAAAAGTAAAGGCCCAACAGCAGGAGGACAGCATGGTAGAGATGAACCAGTGTATGCTGGTGGTAAGCATTAATGCAGATGGTCTTAATTCACCAATAAAAAGAAACACAGAGTGAATGAATCAAGAAACAAGATCCATCAATACACTGTATACAAGAAACACATTTAACTTGAAAGGAAATTCATAGACTGAAAATCAAAAGAAAGAAAACAATTGTTCCATGCAACAGGAAACCAGAAAAGAGCAAGGGCAAATTTCCCATCAACCACAGAATGGATAAGAAAGATATGATATTCTCATACAGCTATATAATAGGATAATCTTGAGGCTCTTGTAGATTAATGGATGCAACTGGAAATAATGCTCATGGGTGAAAGGGTTTGGACTCATACATCTGAGCACCAAGTTATCTCCCTAGCATAAAAACTGAATGAGTTAGTGGGATCCAAAAAGCACAATGGATATTACAAAAGTCATAGGAGAGGAAATGTCTAAAAAGGGAAAATGGTAACCAATGTTAATTTACAATTATCTTGTTTTGAATTTTTGTATCATTTTCATAATTTTGTTAGGTTTGATTTTATTCTGTCTTATTTTGTTAGATTTTACTGTCTTTGATAGTATGGGCAGGTATTTTGAAGTTAATAGGCTATATTATGGTAATCATTGTTGATTCCTTATTACCTTGTTTTGAAGTCCTACAATGCATCCATTCTTTTGTTTTGACTGGTTTTATTCTGGTTTGTGTTATTTGACTTTATTATGTGTGATGGTATGGACAACTATTTTGAAGAAAACAAGAGACATTATAGTAGCCATTGTCCATTTCTTATTAACTTGTTTTGAAATCCTGTAATACTTTCATTCTTTTATTTTGATTGGTTTTAATATGTTTTATATTGTTTGATTTTATCACATGTGAAGGTCTAGATAGCTATGTTGAAGAAAATAAAAGACATTATGGTAGCCCTTGTTAATGTCTTGTTATCTTTTTTGAATTCCCTGTAGTGCTTTCATTCTTTTGTTTCAGTTGGTTTTGTTCTGTTCTGCTTTGTTTGATTTCATTGTGTGTGATGGTATGGGCAGCTATTTTGAAGAAAACAAGAGACATTATGGTAGCCATTTGTTGATTTCCTATTGCTTTGTTTTGAAGTCCTGTATCACTTGCATTGTTCTGTTCTGATTTGCATTATTCTGCTTTCTTTGTTTTATACTCTTTAAAATAAAAAAAATTGAAAAAGTTATTGCTGAAGAAAGACAGAGAAGAAGGCGCAGGGAGTGTCATATTTCCCCTTTAGCACCTCCAAGCCTCACTCTAATCAGAGACTACAAAACTGTATTTTTGGGACAAGCCAGAGAAGAGAGGAAATGTCATTGTTTCCACTACTGTTGCTAGAATCCTCCAACTTCTTTCCATGGAGAGACTGGAGAGCAGGAATCATCACTGGAGCAAGCAATGAAGAAGGTACAGGAATGATATCACATTTAGGCTTGAATAGGTTTATTTTTGATACATAGGATCACAAGTACTTGCTTGTTTGAGACCAGAACTAGTAGAAAAATATGTTGCAATACTCTTTCCAGGATGAAATTGAAACTTGGGTTGATTCTGAGCATGACAACTGCTGAGAGTTTTCATATAGTTCAAAGCCCTTCTTTGTTTTTTGTGCTTGAAGAAAAACCTCCATTCTCTTGATCCTTCATTCCTCAGACATGGCTATTTAAGAGCCAAGCCTTCTGTCAGACACTGTAACAATCAGGTGTTAATTGTCAGATACAGGCTCTTCATCTGGGAGAAGGCTAGGTGTTGGAGTTGCCTTTCTAATTATTAGGTGTTGTGCTCAGAGTGGGGTCACTGAGTGTATCTCTGCCTGACCTTTCTGATGTGGATCTTTTCTTAGATGTCTGGCATATATGAGTCTGTGTGTGTGTGTGTGTGTGTGTGTGTTCATAGCCACTGAGAATTTTTTTGAAAAAATAAAATAAAATGTCAAAACAAAACAATAGAAGAATAACAATAGTTAATACACTGTGTATTGTTATCCTGAAAGTAGTTACTCAGAGTACAAGATATGGGTATAAAATAGTCTCCAAACAGTATAAACATAAATGTTTCTTTTCAATGAACTAAGAGAAACTAGTAGTATAACTGTCTTGTATTTTTTTCTTTTCCTTTACTTCCTTTTTTCTTTCCCCTACTCTAGTTTTTCTTTTCTTTTGAATAGTTTCTTAGGTAAATGGTTGCAACTTGAGACCATACTTATAAGTGAAGTAAATCAGACTCACATATGCAAACATCGTTTTGTCTCCCTGGTGTGAGAAGCTGAGTGAGTAAATAAGGTACAATGTATATGAGTGTTTAATTGGATTCTGGTTTTCTCTGCAGAGAAATCATCTGTGTATATTTAATTGCTATGTCCATGAGAAGAGGCATAGTAAGAATCCTCCTATACCTCTATGTTGCTGAAATCACTCTTAATCTGGTGATTTCTAGAAAATGATTTAACTTTTCTGTTCCTCAGAGTCCTTATCTATAAAATTTGTTTAATAATACTTATGAGATATTTTTGAAAAGGTTATGATGATAATCCATGAAATTCACTCAAAATATGACGTTAGAGCAAAATTATGTTTGACTTGTTAGATACTGTGTCTTATTGTCATCTATGATAGTGCTGATCAGCACATAGTAGATACTTAACAAATATTGTTTAAATGAATAAATTTAAAGTACTTGTCATAACTTTCAAATATATTAGGCATTTAGAAAGTTTGGTTATATATAGTTATTGCTATTATTATTCTTATAAAAACTAAAAGCTCACATGAAATTTGCACATATTTTTATTCTTCAAGGCTATCCTACATCAATTTGTTTGTAATACTGTTTTATCTAATACTATGACAGCAATCTTGATTTGCTTATGAATTCTAATTGGTTCTAAATTCTTGAGTATGAACATACTCAAGCTTTCTGACAATAATCTTATGTGTCATCACAAAGTTATACACTGATCTCCTATAGTGAACCATATGAAACCATATACCTAGAGGAACATGTGAGTCCTTTTCTAACTCATTGTTTACCCTGTGCACTTCCTGAGACTTGCTTCTTGCTCATAAATTGCTAAATGATCCATCAGAAAAATCACTTTTGGCTAGCTTATTGACACATGAAAGCACTTTATTGTGCATAAGATTATATTGGGCTTAGTCACTACACAGTGTTATGATTATTCAGGTGAACAGTTGGAAAATCTACCCTGTCTAATCATCTTTCTTTTTTTAAATAGCAAGCATGTATTAAATTAATATTGGTGATTAGACAATATGTTAGGTAACAGTCCCAGTGTTTGACAGTTTATTATAAATCACTACTAATATCATGACAGTATTGCCAAGTTGATGTTACTACTTTGATTTTATAGATGTGGGCAATTTGTTATGGACTGCATGGCTAGTACTTATGACTATTTTTTATAGGAGTATACTCCTGGAATTATACAGAACACTTGACAAACATTATTTTCATCTAATATCACAATGTGCTTACAGACAGCAGTTACATACATCCTTACAATTTTTCATTTCAAATATTTAAAGACATTGTGCTTGGGACCAAGAACTAGTGTCAGCTAAGGTGAAGGAACACCTATATCTTAGTCTGTTTTGTGTTTCCATAAATGAATACCACAGATGAGGTAATTTATAAGGAAAAAAACCTTATTTAGCTCACATTTTAGCAGGGAATCCAAGATCAAGATGCTACATCTGGTGAAGGTCTTCTTGCTGTGCCATCCCATAGAGGAATACAGGAGGTCAAGAGATCAAGTGAGAGGGGACTAGACTCATTTCTATAACACGCCCACTCTTGTGATACCTTGCCAATTCTTGCAGTAATGATATTAAGCCATTCATGAAGGCACAGCCAAATAGAGATGACTTCAGGAAGTGACTAATCCAGTCATAAATGATAAAGAATATTCTTTTACTTAGAATGGAAGACATTCTAGAAAATTGGCTTAACTTACAGGAGTGTAGTTTTTATCTTTATTTTTTGTCTTTTTGAGACAGCCTCACTATGCAGTTTAGGCTGACCTTGAGTCCAAACTGGCCTTGAACTCACAATGATCCTCCTGCCTCAGCCTCCTGAGTACTGGGATTACAGGTGTGTACCACCACACCTGGCTAGGAGAGTCATTTAAGGAGGGGTAGTTTCAAAGTACATGAAATAGAGGAGGAAGCAAGATCAAGTTACAATTAAGGCAAGCCTGTGATACTCAAGGTAAATCAATTAATAAGAGTTTTAAAAACTCTATTAATAATAACAACTTGGTCACCTGTCAATTCATTAGAGAATGTAGGTGGTTAATATTTCTTTTGGCTTGTAAATATGTTTGTATTTGGTTTGTAGAAGTAATAGTCACTTGTGAGTAGCATCACTCCTTCATGTATTAGTTTCCTAAGGAGAGAGTAGTTTTTGCCTCAATGATTTTTTATATCATCTGATAGTGACATTGTACAAAGGCACTGTGTTTTGTTCATTAGTTGTCTTTTTTATGGAAGTTAATACAAAATATCATAACAAAATAATAGGAGAATAACAATGGTTAACACATAGTATGTTGTTAGCTTTAAGATAGTTGTTCAGAGTACAAGATATGGGCATAAAAATTTCTACAATAGATATTACCATAAACCTTCCTTTTTAATGAACTAAGAGACATAATATAACTGACTTGTACTTTCTCCCTTCCATCTTTTCCCCTTTCACAATCCTATTCCTTTTTCATTCTGAAAAATGTATTAGTTTCACATTTATTGTACATTTCACTGTTCTATTTTTAAATTTTGTTTTAAAGAGAAAAAAGAAAAAACAGAAAAATCAAAAAGCAAACAAACCTAAAAACCAAAAATTATAAATCAAAATGACAACATCAGCAGCAACAAACAACAAAAAAAACCAATAGTTATACAGGTTTTCAAAATGAGATGATAAGAAATTAACAATCATTGTTACAAAATAGTTGCTCGGGTTACCAGATACAGGAATAAAACAAAACAGTAAAATGGAGCACAACATTGGCTTTCAAAAACAAGACAGAAGGAAATCCTCCACTATTGCCACAATGTACACTGCCATCTTCCAAATAGATGCCCAGACCAACAGCCTCAGGCTTGCAAAGTCAATTGAACAATACAAGCATCAAGGTATTCCCTTCACCTCAGTTGCTATCATCTCACCCTGAGTCCTGTGAACCAGTTGACTCACAGCAAGGCATGTGTCAGCTTCTTGCTGTGTCTTTTCCCATTCCCCATTGCAGACTCTGGCTCATGGGAAGGCATGGTTCGGGTTCTTTCTGAGTCTCTTGTATGTTTTAGACTTTATTTATTCTTCTGGTTTCTCACGCTAGGGAAACAATATGATGTTTACACATGTGAGCCTGACTTATTTCACTCATGAGTATGATCTTGAGTTGCATCCATTTACCTGTAAAATATCGTTTCTCCTTCTTTAAGCAGAATAGTACTCCAATGTATTAAAATCCCACATCATTTTTATCCATTCTTCCATTGATGGGCATCTCAGTTGTTTCCAAGATTTAGCTATTACAAATTGTACTGCTATAAACATAGGTACACATATATCACCATGGTATGATTTTATTTGGGAAGATACTGGAAAGGGGAACTGTTGGGTGGAACTGAACCTCTAATCTTAGGTTTTTTAGAAGTCTCCACAAGGATTTCCACAGTGATTGCATTAGTCTACACTCCCATCGACAGTGAAGAAGGGTTCCTTTTTCACCACAGCCACTCCAACATTTGTTATTGGCTGACTGAGGATAGCCATTGTTTCTGCCTATCCTGGAATCTTTGTGTTGTTCTAAATTGCATCTCTTGAGTGACAAATGATGTTCAATATTTTTACATATGTTTATTTACCATTTGTGTTTCTTCATCTGAGAAGTGTGTATTCATCTCAGATGCTATTTTTTTGGATTGGGTCTTTGCATTTGAGATCATGGTTGTTTTCAACTCTTCATATGTTCTATATAGAAATCCTTTGTTAGGGAAACTGCCTCTGTGGGTTGCTGATTTCTTTGTATGTGCAAAAGCTTTTTAATAAGATGAGATTCCAGTTGTTGATTCTTTGAAGTATTTCCCATGCATTTTGAATTTTCTTCATGAACTCTGCTTACACCTATGTCTTCAAAGTTTCTACCTAATTTCTGTTCCAGTAGATTTAGTATTTCTTTTTTAATATTTATATCTTTGATCCATGTTGATTTTAGTTTAGTAAATGCTGGTAGACATGGGCCTAGTTTTAGTCTTTAGCATGTAGAGAACCACTTTATCCCACATCATTTATTTAAGAGATTATCTTTCTTACAGTGAACATATTTAGTCCATTTTTCAAAGACAAGGTGGCTGAGCATGTTTGTAATTGTGTCTGCATCTTCTAAACTGTTACACTATTCTCAGGTCTTTTTTTTTTGCCAGTACCATGCTGATTTTATCACCATAGCTTTGAAGTATAATTTTAATTCAGGGTTTGTGATGCCTCCTGCCTTGCCTTTGTTGCCCAGAATTTCTTTTGCTATCCTAGCACTCTTTTGTTTTCAAATGAATTTTATGAATGCTTTCTCTAGTTCTTTGAGGTTCATTAATGGTATTTTGATTGGGATTGCATTAATCCTATGTAGCAGTTTTGAGAGTATGACCATTTTCATTAGGTTGGTTCATCCTATCCATGAGCAAGGGCTATTTTTCCATTTTCTGATATCTTTTTCAATGGTAATTTTCAATATATAGGTCTTTTACTTCATTTCTTAGGTTAATTCCTAAGTATTTCATTTTTTGCATGCTATTATGAAAGTTATGGTTCCCTAATTTCTCTCTCAGTGAGATTGTTGTTTGTGTATAGGAAAATTATTAATTTTTGAGTATTGACTTTGTATCCAGCTACACAAGTGAATTAAGTGTAGAAGTCTTTTCATGGAATTTTTGAAATCTCCTATGTAGGGTATCATGTCATCTGTGAATAATGGTAATTTAATTTCTTCTTTTCCTCTCCTCACTCAATTTATTTCTCTCTTGTCTAATCACTCTGGCTAACATTTCCAGAACTATATTTAATAGGATGGTAGTAGTATACAACCTTGTCTTATTTCTGACTTTAGAGTGAAAGTTTTGTTTTTTGTCCGTGTAATGTGATGTTGGCTGTTGGCTTCTCATTGATAGGTTTTATTAGGTTGAGATAACGACCATCTATTCCAATTTTCTGTAGAATTTTTTTCATGAAAAAGTGTTGGACTTTGTCAAAAGGTTTTCTGCATGTATTGACATGATCATATGATTTTTGTCTTTGACTGTAGATATGGTATATGACATTTATTGGTTTACATATGTTGAACTATCCCTGCATTCCCAGGATGAATCCCACTTGGTTTTTGTGTATAATTTTCTTGATTTGCTGCACTGTTTGCTAGTATCTTATTGAAAATTTTTGCATTTCTGTTCATTAGGGAGATTGACCTGTAGTGATCATTTTTAGTTGGGTCTTTCTCTGGTTTTGTTATCAAACTAATACTTACCTAAAGGAATGAGTTAAGGAGTATTGCTTCTCCTTCAATTTCATTAAAGAGTTTGAGGAGTGTTGGCATTAAATCTCTAAATTTCTTGTAGAATTCAGTGAATACATTAGGACCTAGGCTTTTCTTTGTTGGTAAGTTTTTAATTACATTTTCAATGTCATTGACTGATATCTGGTTATTCAGATATTTTTATATCTTCTTGACTCAGCTTTGGTAATTTGTATGTGTCTAGGAATCTGCCTGTGCTTTCCATTTTATTAGAGTACAGGTTCTCAAGGTAGGTATTGATGCTCTGAATTTCTACAGGATCTGTGATGATTTCACTCTATTCTTTCCTATTTGCACTTTCCCTTTTTTGATAAGGTTGGCTAAGGGTTTATCAATTTTATTTAATTTTTCAAGAGACCAACTCTTTGATTCATTGATTCTTTGTTTTCTTAATCTCAGTAGCATTAATTTTTTTCTCTGACCTTAATAATTTCCTCCCTCCTTTGAGTTTTGGGCTTGATTTTTCTCTTCTTTTTCTAAAAGCTGAGGAACATTAGGTTGTTTATTTGTGTACATTTTTTTCCAGATGTGAGAATTAATCACTATAAATTTCCCTCTTAGAACTGTTTTCATTACATACCACATGTTCCAGTATATGCTATCTGCATTTTCATTTAATTGTGAGTTTTCTTTAATTTCACCTGTGACTCATTGATTGTTCAGGAAGGTGTTATTTAATTTTCTTTGTTTTTTGGAGTTTTTGTGGCTTCTTTTGCCATTAATTTCCAGTTTTACATCACTGTGGTCAGAAAATATGCGTGGGATAATTTCAATTCCTTTGCATTTACTTAAGCATGTGCTATGTTTTATGTGTAAATAGCTAACAAGTCCATTTGTTCCAGGTTTGCTTCAATTAGAATATTTCTTTGCTGATTTTTTGTCTGGTTTATGTATCTGTTTGTGACAGTGGTGTTCCATATTACAATTGTGCTTTTGCTATTTGGTTTTTAGTGTCTATTAATATTTGTCTTACATAGTTGGGTGTTCCCATATTTGGCACATATATATTTATGATTGTTATCTCTTCCTCTTAAAGTTTTCCTCTAACAAGTATATGGGCACCTTCTTTACCTCTTTTAATCATTCTTTGCTTGAAGCTCACAGAATACCTACCCCTGCTTTTTGCTCCTATTTCATGGAGTATTGTTTTCTATCCTTTGACTTTCAGTCTATTTATTTCTTTTTGAGTTAAATGTGTTTCTTGTGTACAGCCTATTGTTGGATCTTGTGTCTTGATTCATTCTGTTAGTTTGTTTCTTTTGATTGGTGAATTGAGGTAATTTAGATTGATAATTATAACTGATATGTATTGGTTTGTCTTTTTCCTGTCATTTTCCTGCTGTTGGTTCCCTGCTTTTCCACTCTGTTTAATTGTTTGCACTGCCTGGTGATTTCTTTCGGTTGTTGTTGTTGGAATTGTTTTCTTTTTTTTCTCTGTATAGAATATCTTTCAGCACTGTTTGTAGGGTTGGTTTGGTGGTCATGAGTTTCTTCAGTTGGTCTTTGTCATAGAAGTGTCTTATTTCTCCATTCATCTTGAAAGATAGTTGTGCAGAGTACATCAGTCTCGGTTGGAAGTTGTTTTCTTTTGGGACTTGAATCATTCACCTCAAGCTGTTTTTGATTCAGGGTTTTCATGGAAAAGTGTGCCATGATTATGATCCTGCCATGATCTGCCATGAAACAGATCCCTTTAGTGATCTGTTTCTTTTCTCTAGTAGCTTTTAATATTTTGTTCTCATGCTGAATTTCTTGAATCTGGATTATTGTATGTTTGGATGTAGATTCATTTTGGCTATGACTAATTGGAATCTACATGCCTCACTTATCTGTATGTCTAGTCCTTTTTCCATGTTTGGGAAATTTTCTGCTATTACTTATGTAAACAGTCTTTTTATGTCATTTGTGTTGATTCCTATATTTTTTCATTGACAACTATCAGTCTTATTTTACTTTACATTGTCTTACAGCTGTTTGTTATTTCCTGATCCATTGTTATTTTTATGAGATCTTTTCCTTTGTAATCAGTAGACATGATTCTGTCTTCAAGATCTGAAAGTCTGTCTTCTGTTCTGTTCAAGTGATTTTGCTAGCTTTCAATGAATGTTTTATTTCCTGGATATTTGTTTGAATCTATGTCATGAATTCTATTTCTTTCCTTTATTTGTCATTTACAGTTTCCATCATTTTCCTACAGTCTTCTTCTTTTTAGCTATATCTACTATGGATCATTCTAAGCAATTCCTTTATTATTGTTAATGTGTTCTTTTACCTTAGTGATTATTTGTGATCTGATTTACTCTGTAACTCATGGGTTTGTTTCTCCACTTTGGTTGCTATAATTTCACAAATATCTGGTATATGTCTTCCATTTTCCTCTATCTTATTGTCTCCTGGATTTGTTATGGGTAGGCTGGAGATCTGAGGTTGCAATTTACTTCTTCATCTTGTCATTTTCTATTTAAAATTTTTTAAATTTTGTTTTCTGTTCTGAAGCTTGCAAATTTTTTTTAATAAGTAGCTTTATCACTAGTATCAAGGCATTCTCCAGGGATGTTGTCTGTGTATAGGAGGTTCTTGATTTGTGTCTGTCTCAAGATCATACCTTCCCAATTAATTGAGTCAGATGTAGGAATCTATTTGGCTCAGTCCCCAGTCCTTTGGTGGTGGGATATTGTGATGTTATTACTCCAGAGTTCCCCAGTATTGTTACAGAAGTGAGAACAACTGATTAAAACAGATATGACATCCTAGCTAAAGTAGTATGATTAGCAATAACAATAGCATCAAGCACAATTTAGAAACTGACAACAGTGGTAACTATTAATTTTGTACCTTAAATCATAGGAACAAAGCCTGCAGTTATATAACAAGACTGATCACAAATTGGGAGTTTGTATGTAATGTGAATTCCCTTGGTAGAGTGGTTTTACCCTGCAGTGGAGGAATTTTAAGAAGAATAGTGCACAGAACAGAGATAACTGAAAAGAAATAAAGTAGAAGCAAGGCTGGAGGACAAAGAATGATCACATGAACTTTGGGAAACTAGAAAATAATCAAGGCATAAGCAAGGGATTATTTACGTTGACCAGAAAACTCAGAGAGACCATTCACTCATAGAAAAATATGATTAAGTCTAGAGAAGTACATTGAGGAAAAAGGGAAAGAAGATGAATAGATTAAAATAAATCTATTTTAAAATAGAATAAAATAAAATATAAATAAAAATATAGGTAAGGACAAAAAAAGGAAAAGAAAACAAATCAGCAAAGAAAGAAAAATAAAATAAAATTTTAAAAACCAAAATTCTTTTGTTGCCCAGTGAGAGCACAAAATTACTGAACAACACTATCAAGCCTGCAGTGGAGTTTGTGCTAGATTTGAGGCTGATCTTGGCCTCCAGATGTGGAGGCCCAGGGGCAGAGTCTTCAGCCAGTACTTTTTGTATGTCCCTTAATGACCTCCCACCCCTTACCCTATTTCTTTCCATGTCTCTCTTCCCATTGCTGTGCTGCTTTCAGACAGACACAGGGGGCTGTTCCCAGTGTCATGTGCCACTGGCTCCTCCTGGTCCTTGCTCAGCCATCTGTGTTCCTCTTCCACTGGCAAGTCTCGTCCTCTCAGGTCATTTGTTGCTGAATGGGGTGGGATGCTGTGGCATCATCTGGTCCTCCGCTCCTGCTTTTGCTGTCCAAAGCTGCTCAGTCCCAATAGTCACTTTTTCTGAGGTGAAGTGCTAACTTCCCATTCATTGCTTTACAAGTTCCGTTTCCACAGCCACCCACCTCTGCTGTAGTCTGTAACCTCCCCAGGTGAGATAGGATTTCTATGGGGTGCCTTTCTGCACCTACACACAGGGAATGTGTGGACAGCCTGGGACTGTACAGCCCCAACGTGTAAGACTGTTTAATTCCCTGTGCCTCTCTAATCACAGGTCATGGGGGAAGGGTTAGATGTTCCATTTATTATGCATCCCTGAAGTTTTTAATGTTGTTCCTAGCAGTTCCGGTTAATGCTTTCAGGCACAAAAGGAAAGGTAACTAAAGTAAAGTCAGAAAAAGTAAAAAGGAAAGCTGGCCTAATGTCAGGGAGGAAGCAGTTCACTCACTCCTGTGTGTCACTAGAATTTACTGTTGCAGTGTTCTGTCTTTGGAGGAAGGCAGAAGAGGCAGGGAAACTTATATCCCAAGTCTATCCTGTATGGCCTGATTTAGCCACACTGGATTAGTGTATCCTTCCTTTTTCCTTTCTTTATCCTTCTCCTTTTCCTCTTCCTCCTTCTCCTTCTTCTTTCTTCTTCCTGCTTTTCTTCTTCTTCCTCCTCCTCCTTTTCTTCTCCTTCTTCTTCTTTTAAGATTTTAAGTATGGTGGGCCATCATCCTGATTCAGTGACTGACTGGCAGCCAGGTGGGCTGGCTGGCCATTTTATTAAGTCTTTTATCTATGCTTTTCTTGATCTATGAGTCTTATTTCAGAATTATTTTGATTTCAGAGTGTATGCCCCTCCCCTTTTTTCCAATTATCTGTTTTTAATTGAATTTCTCTGAGTAGCTCTGAACGAGAATTCTCCTCTATTCAGCCATGGTGTCTGTTATGTCTGTTCAATAATCAAAAGGCAGTCTGCTAGATTAATGAACAGGATAAAATTTGCTTTTAAAATATTTTAATTAGAAAACAAATTAGTGAAGTATTACAGATTATTTAACCTTTATAGATAAAAGTGAAAAGTAAATTTAATTTAAAAAATTGAATTTTACATAAAGCACATTTACAATTGATAATTTTTGGCTACTGCTATTACATATAATTGAAAGCTACTCAAATTTAAAGACAAGTGGACAGAAAGCTTCATCCAACTGTCTATCTCTTTGGGGAGTGCTTTCATGAAATGGGAATAAGAAACTGAGAAATTTAAGAGTAACAATTTCAAGAGAACAGGTAATGGAATGTGTAGTGATTTCTAGGTCAGGGTTCATTTCCTCATACTTTTAAAGTGGTACATACAGGCCTTCATTAAAAAGGGAAAAGAACTTTTGTAAATGAAGGAGCATGATCAAATATTTCCTGTGAACTAGGCAAAATTTTTTCTTGGCCAAGAAATTTCTGACAGTGGGATGCATTATATTCAGAGCTCTTGTCTAGGATTCTTGGGTGATATTAGTTACCAAGGCTGACAGCTACGGTCTGATTCAAAAAGAGTCAATGAGAGATTTCATGTGTGGCTCTTGATCAATATGGGTTGAAGTTAGTTATACAGTTATTTGGAGCTCTCTGGAATGAAGACTTCAATCTACAAATTATGAGGCTGAAAACAACTTATAAGGGCTCAACAACATAAAGTGGTATTAGCATTAGTCATTGATTAGTAGTTTGAAACCTTGAGGGCAGAAGAAAATAAACTAATGGTCCCTGTCCATGACTATTTTACAACAGGTTAGTACAATTTCCTGCTTATTATGGTCACTGGTTATTTGGGGGAGATGGTTATTATGACTATTTTACAACAGGTTAGTACAATTTCCTGCTTATTTTGGTCACTGGTTATTTGGGGAGATGGTTATTTCAGAATGTGAAATGAAGTACAATTTCTTACATAAAAATACGTCTTTTTACTCCTCTTTTCCTATATTTCAAAGATGATGCATGGATTATTTTATGTGAAAAAGTGTGTGGATTTGCCTCTGTACCTGACCTGTAAAATACATTCCACAATTACTATCTATGACAGAAAGTTTCCTGAAGCAAATATGGAGAGTGCTATTTATCTTAAAAGAGAAGAGAAAGTTGATTCTACCCATAATCACTGTGTTAAGAGTGTCCCATTAAATTATTACACATCAACAATGAAAAGGACAGCAGAATGTTGGTAAAAATCAAATTTTAGTTTATGAACTCTATTTGCAGTTTTCATTCCTATTTAATCCTTGGGGAAATGTATAGAAACAGACACTGAAAGTATTATCCTACAGACTTCAACCCTACTCAAGCCACTTTTGGTGGATGGGTGCAAGCTTGTACATTTCTGATCAGTGTTGAGCCTATGGGAAGCTATAACTTCAGGCATTTGTGTAGAATTACAAGGAAGAACCTTGAAAACAACCATTTTTATGTTCTAGGTGTGCATAAGCAACTTTAAATATTTCAAATGTCCTAATACCACATAGCTGCCAAAGTCTATGCTTCTAAATAAACTTTTTCTTTATTTTTGTCTGATATATTCAACCATGTGAAACAGATATTAATCCATTCATGGGAGCAGTTCCCATAATCTAGGTACTTTCTACAGTCCTGAATTCTACTCTCAATACCATTACAATGCCAACTTCAATGTGAGATTTTGGGAGGACAAATCACATTCAAGTCGTAGCATAATATCTTAATATACTAGACTAAGTGTGTTTTCCTCAACTTAATCCAACTACAGGTAATGGTGTTGTTACTGGAACATGACAAAAAGATGTGACATCTGTTATCTTAAAGGTTTTTTTAAATTTTTTTTTACTTTAAAGAGAATAAAACAAAAGAGGGCAGAGCAGAGCAGATCAGAACAGGACAACATAGGCAACACATTACTTTACATTAAGACAACTGGACATTAACAGTAGCTATCACAATATCTCTTTCTCTGCTATAGTTGAGCATAGTTTTAAATATAATAATATCAAACATAACAAAATAGTATAAAACCACTCAAAGAGCGAAAGAATTACAGGGCATTCTGAACCGAATAACAGAGAATGATCAATGGGTACTATAATATCTCATTTTTGATAAAAAAAATTTTGTTTATACTATCACACATATTCAAATCCCAATAAGACACAATGTGATAGATAGAACCAATAGTAGTAGAAGAATAGAATCATGGTAGGACTTCTAAGAAGGACAATATTAAATCAGCAATAGCTGTCATAATGTTTTGTTTTCTTCAAAACCGCTGTTCATACCATCATGCATGATAAAGTCAAACAAAACAGAATAAAACCATTCCAATTGATGAATGAAAACGTTATAAGGCTTCAAAGCAATATAATGGGGGTATCATGATAACCATAAAATCTTATATACTTTTATCGACTCTCATACTAGGGAGACTATATGGTATTTACACACGTGAGTTTGGTTTATTTTGCTTATGGGTATGGTCTCAAGTTGTGTCCATTTATTTATAAATATCTCAAAGTTATCATTCTTTATAGCTGAGTAGTACTCCATTGTATAAAAATGCCACAACTTTTTTATCCATTCCTAGATGGGCACTTGGGTTGTTTCCAAGATCTCACTATTACAAATTGTGCTGCTATAAACATGGGTGCACATATATCACTGTGGTATGATGTTTTCAGTTCTTCTGGGAATATGCCTAGAAGCGGAATAGCTGGGTCAAATGGGATCTCCAGACCCAGCTTTCTGAGGAATCTCCAGACTGACCTCCACAGTGTTTGCATCAGTCTACGCTCCCAACAACAATGCAGAAGAGTTCCTTTTTCCCCACAGCCTCTCCAACACTTGTTGTTGGTAGTATTTTCTATCCTGGCCATTCTTTCTGGAGTGAAATGGAATCTCAGTGTAGTTTTAGTTTGCATTTCTCTAATGACTAATGATGATGAACATTTTTTCATGTATTTATTTGCGATTCGTATTTCTTCATCTGAGAACTGTGTATTCATTTCAGATGCCCATTTTTGGATTGGGTCTTTGAATTTTGAGGGTCTGATTTTTTAAAATATTTTATAAGTTCTAGACAGAAGTCCTTTGTCTGAGGGACTGTCCATTAAGATTTTTTCCCAATTTGTGGGTTTTCTTTTCACTCTGCTGGAAATCTCTTTCGACATGCAGAAACTCTTTCATAAGATGTGGTCCCAGTTATTGATTCTGGGAAGTATTTCCTTGTAGTTTGGTTCTTGTTCATGAATTCTCTTTCTATCCCTATATCTTTGAGATTTTTACCCACTTTGTCTTCCAGCAGTTTTAGTGCTTCTGTTTTAATATTTAGATCTTTGATCCATGTATATTTTAATTTAGTACATGGTGATACGCATGGGTCTAGTTTTAGTCTTCTGCATATGAGTAGCCAATTTTTCCAGCACCATTTGTTAAAGAGACTGTCATTCTTCCAGCAAACATGTTTGGCCCCTTCATCAAAAATAAGGTGGTTGAGTGAGTTTGTGGTTGTGGTTGTATCTTCCAATCTATTCCATTGATCTTCAGGTCTCTTTTTATTCCAGTACCATGTTGATTTTATTACTGTAGATTTGTAGTATAATTTCAAGTCAGGGATTGTGATGCCTCCTGCCTTGCCTTTGTTGCTTAGATTTGCCTTTGATATTCTTGGTCTCTTCTGGTTCCAGATGAATTTTAGGAGTGATTTCTCTAGATCTACGAGGTATGTTAGTGGTATTTTAATTGGGATGGCATTGAATCTGTATAGTAACTTTGGGAGAATGGCCATATTTGCAATGCTTGTTCTTCCTATCCATGAACAGGGGATTTCTTTCCATTTTCTGACGTCCTCTTCAATTTCCTTTTTCAGGGTATTATAATTTTCCTTGAATAGCTGTTTTACTGCTTTCATGAGATTAGTATTCTATTCTTATGTTGGATTTCTGGGATGGTGATTATTATGTGTCTGGGTGTAGTTTTATTTTGGTTATGGCTGTTTGGAGTTCTATATGCTTCACTTATCCAGATGTCTGTTTCTCTTCTCATGTTTGGGAAGTTTTCAGCTATTACTTCTGTAAATATCCTCTTGATATCATTTGGGCTGTCCCCATCTTTTTCATTTATCCCTATTAACCTTATGTTATTTTTCTTTGCATCATCTTTAGTTGTTGAATTGTTAATTCCTGATTCTTTGTTATTTTTAAAAGATCTTGTCTTTCCTGCTCACTGGCTGCAATCTTATCTTCGAGGTCTGAAATTCTGTCTTCACTTTCATTGAGGTGGTTTTTACAGCTTTTAATAGAATTTTTGATTTCCTATATATCTCTTTGAATCTGCTTTATGCATTCTGTTTGTTTCTTATATTGTTCTTTCAGAGATTCTATCTGTTTGCTTTGTTCCTTTAATTTTTTAGCTGTGTTTTCACTAGATGCATTCACCATTTCTTTCACTATTTTTATCAATTCTTCTTTTATCTGGGCAAGTATTTCTGGTTTGAATTTCTCCATAGCTTTCCCTATTTTCATATTTATTTCATTTGATATCATTTCAGACATTTCAGGTGTATGGCTTCTTTTTTCTTCTATGTACACAGCTTCTAAGCTTTCTTGGGGAGGGCTAGGGCTTTGAGCCTGCCTTTTGGTCTTGCCTTTTGTCATTTTTCTGTATTTCCTT